>CATIWR010096786.1:0-61538 GCA_949677035.1 Omphalea diandra | reverse complement strand
TAAAAGGTTTTTTGTGTGAGCCTGTAAAACACAAGTTGTAAGGTTTGGTGTGAGCCTAAACACTAAGTTGAGTGTGAGCTTGTAAAACACTAGTTATTGAGTGAAATACCCAATTGGTGAATTGGGGAGTGGACGTAGGGTTGGTTAATACCCGAATCACTATAAATCGCTTGTGTTCATTATTCTCATTATTTTTTCCCTCTTCTTTGTTTTTTTAAATTTTTATACACTAATTCAACCTCCTTTCTTGGTGCCAATGACCAACATTTATAGTTGTAAATTAGCTTGAAATTTTCATAATAATGTAAATTTAATATGTGTATTGTATTATTTTTTGATTAATGAAATAATTTTTTTGTTTCAGAAAAGAAATTAATATTTAAAATTTTATACATAGTTATTAAATTAAATTGACAATAATATTAAATTACTTATCATAAATAATTAAAAATATGTTAATATCTAAAACATTGTAATTTAATTTTTTAACAAGAAAAATATTCATTAGCAGTAGAACCATTAGAATACAAATTTATTTATGTCAAAGTGATCTAAGCATACAATAATACAAAACAAACATGCTCTCTCTCTCTCTCTCACTATAAACAAAATTCAGAATGAGTGAAATCTAATATAACCCGACCCTTTCAATTACGTCGGACCCACGCCCATCTGTTTTTTCATCCAAAAGAACCCAACATCACATCCAACAATGACATGGAAACAACATCGTCCCACGTGGTCGGTGATAGGTATGAAACGTGTTCTGATGTAATTGGTTTAACTTGACTCTAGTGGCCTCCACTTAGGTGAGCCAACTCGCCGCCCAAGCCAGACCTAAACCTTTTTGAACCTGAAAAAATGCCAAAGCTAGAAAGAAAGGAGACGAAGAACAGGGTTCCATGGTTCATGAAACGGCATACCAGTAAACTACAATAGGAGATGCGCATCTCGAGGCATGAAAAATGGGGATTCCTGCTACCGTACGAAGTTTTCAATTACTGGCATTGTTGTGGAGATCTACAATAATAATAATAATAATACTCCACCCTTACTCCAATAAATTGTTAGAATGATTGTCTTTCAGGTGTTAATGTCAAGTTGTCTCGCCACTTCATTAACAGCTCCACATGACTATACGTACGAGAGTTTGAATAAATGATAGTACCATTCCAATGCTGAAATAATTAGCTTTTGGACATTTTATTGGTAACAACTTAAAAATTATTGGAGTATGTTAAGAGATTTTGCATTTAAATCCGGCCAATGAAAATAAAAATTATTATTTATGTAGCTTATTATCATATAAAAGAATAATACATGAATTTTACATATTTAATTAGTAATTAGATAAAAAAATTTAAGAGAAGGTTTATACCATTTGAAATTAAAAGTAATAAACAGAGTGAATCAGACATATTTAAGTTGAATTATTTTCAAATTATATTTTTTGGAGTAGAATTATTTATGATTATATTGTGTCGAATCACTCATAAATGATTTTTTAATCAAACTAAATTTAAATTAGATTAAAATTAAACTAATTCGAGATTAGTTAAATTTGATTTAAAAACTTTTAATCATTTTGAAATTGAGTCATTTCATTTTTTTTTCTTGAGTTGAGTGGAAAAGTTTTATTCATATTATTGACAAAATAATATAGATAAGCTTTGAACATCTACAGAGCATTCTTGAATGAGGGATTCATTAAACAATGACTCTCATAAGTATAAATTCATATGGATATAACCGGTATACTGCTAATACCGAAATCATCATTTTTACAATACCGTGCAATATCGACATCGTAAAATTATAAAACTGATATCGATACCATTAAAGATAAAAACCGCAAAAACTGATATCATTAAAATTTTACGGTATTGGCGATATTATTAATATCGATACCGAAAAAATGTTACAAAATTTTTATTTAATTTTATCCAATCTTTTATGTTTTATTGATATTGATTATATTTAATTATGCGGTATTGACAATATTACCGATACCGATACCGAACAAAATGTAGTAAACACATCTTTCGTTCCAACAAAATGCATCTTTCGTTCCAATAAAACGCATTATACAGTTAAACCTTTCCCAATAACCGAGATCGAAACTGAAACCTCTAAAACTTAAATCTTAATACCTAAAGTTTTCGATAACTTATGGTTTCAGTTTCTGTTTAATTTAGAGGTTCGGTTTTGGCAATATACTGTTTAAAAACCGTGAAAGTTACACTTCTATATATTCATAACCAATTATCCAAACAAGTTCTCAAAGGATGAAAATAGTGAATTATTTATGTAATTTGTAATTCCAAATTAATGTGAAATTGTGGGTGGGCAATTCATATTCTCAATTGAAATCATAATTTAGAGATGGGTGGAGAGGAAATTAGCATAAAAAGGCGACAATCAACCACGGCCGTCCTCCAGCTCAGCCTAAGGAGTCAAGTGATTGTGATTATTCAGAAATGTCAACATCTGTCCACTTATTCTAAAGTAAAGACTATAAAAAGGCCAAAAAAAGGGTGACCCTTTAGAGGCAGGCGGCAATTGGCATTGCAGCATAGAAAAGTGCCACGTTGGAATTTTAGTCTTTTCCTACAAGTAAATCAAACGCATTGGTGCTGTGGGACCCCGCAATTGACACGGGCCAAACTTCTTTTATTTTTATTTATTTCTACTGACGCTCTCTCTTTTAACTTGCCTGCCAATTGCCTGATGTTGAATGGAATTTTTTTGGAGGTACAGTGTCTTCGCACGAATGCTAGAGTCCAGCCACTTCTGGATAGAGATTTTTAAATTTATGAATTTAACAAATTTTAAAATTTATCTAATTTTATTTATTTGATATGAGAGATAAATTTATGAATTCAAAAATATACTTGTATAATAAAATATAATTATAAAATCTATTATTTATTACAATACTTGGTTTGATAAGATAATTTGTAAGATATTTATATTTTCATAAGATAAATTATGTTTAAAAATGTAATAATATTTTCATAAAATAATTTATCTTAATTTAGTTTAGTGTTTTATGTATTTCTTCGAGAAAAAATATTTCAAATTCAACCTCTCATCACCTTACAACTTTAATAAAAAAGAAATATATCATTTATTAAAATGTATATTTTCACAAAATTTCAACTTGTCCAAAAGATTTTACAATTCCTCATTTTATAGGATTGTAAATTTATAAATTTGATTAACTTTCTCTTAATAAGACGATGAATTTAGATAAACTCTTCAAAATCTAACTAAATGCTATCAAAAATTATTTTTAATGGTTGAAAGAGTTTACTCATTTATTAATTTTAAATTTTAAATTTAAAATTAACACTAAAAAATAGTAAATATCTCTAAATGCACTATATCCATGTGGAAAATGAGCTCTTTAATCGTTGGAAAAAAATTTAATTTCTATTGACACAGGAATTAACTTGAATATATATTGACTGAAATAAAAAGGTGTCTTAACACTTACACCTTTTTTAGATTCTTTTTAATAAATAGCTATATAACATTATTATTCTACATTTATTTTCTATAACTATTTAAAATAAATTTTATATTTATTTTATTCAATTCATGTACTTACTTTTTTCCAATTTAAACATTTAAACGTGACCTAATGAGTAACAAAACCATATTTTATTAAATAATATTTAACATTAATTTTACACATATATAATTTTATTAGTTCACATTGATTTTACGTATTATTTTCATTTTAAATCCTGTTGCTATATTAAAAAAAATACAAACATTTAAATATCACTTATTTGATATACATTATTTTTTATTCGTACTCTTTTTATTTGCAGGTAAAATGTCCATATCAGATTTCATTTTTGGGTTGAGTGCGATTTTAGGGATGAAACCACGATATTATAGTAATCCAAGTGTAAATGTGCTATAAATTGAACAAAAATGGTGAAATATTTCTTTGTGATTTGAAAAGCAGAAACCCATTTCATGCTTTAATGATTATAGCTCCTCACACATTGTTTAATTCTTGGAGCCAACGAAAGGAAAATGCCTCTTTGCGTTCACTGAAGGAGTTATCATAAAGTCTTTTTATGCCACTTCATAGACAATCCAAATGTATTGCTTTCATTTCAATAATAAAACAATTTATAATATAAGAAAATTTTCTACGAGCGAGACTTATCAATAAGCACAGTTTCTTGCAACTACCTTTCCTTAATATAGTGTTTGAAGATTTATAAAACTAAATAATTCAATCGCATTAAAGTTTATTTAACAAATTCTCTTATTTAAAATTAAATCATTAAGTGAATTCAATTCTTTTAAATTTAAAATTAAGTTAATTGGAAAGAAATAGAAATCTTATATAAATATATTTTTGAAAGAATTCGTTATCTAATAAAATATACTGTCAAAAATCAAAATTATTCTTATCTCCCCTTAAACATTTTTTTATGAATAAGAGAAAAATAGAAAAGTGAATATATTTATTTAAATGAATTATATCATTATCATATGTATTACAAATAAATTAAATTCCATTAAAAACTTATTTGAATTCAATTCTTCAATATTGCTGAATTGAATTTTTATGAAGTTTGCTATCGCTATTAGGTCTCCTTTAGATATCACCTTACGGATTTTTAAATCATTTTCATATTCTTCAAGTTCATTATATCTACAAGATCTCTCAACCATACACTACTACATGAATTCATATTACTCATAATAAATAACATAGTCTGTTCATTTTATTCTCCTCTAAATATAATACTTACTGCATTAACTATCATGGACCAACAATCATTTAATCACCATGGGCAAAACTTCCATAATAATCAATTAGAGTCTCTTTGTCTGAGACTCAAGTCTCTCACATTAATGGGCAAAAATCTCACTACTTGAGTGAAAATCCAAAAACTCTGCCTACAATATTTCTATTTATAAAGTTAATCTCCATTAATCCTGCTCCCATAGGAATTCAAACTCAATTAGAAATAAATTTAAAATAAGTCCTCTATTATATAACAAATAATCTCCAATCTAATTGAAAACTATTTTTTTCAAACAAAATAGAAAAGCTCCTTTTTAAATCTCATTAAAACTTTGAATCATGTAATTATATTTTTCAAAGTGTTAAAACTTCTATAACAAAATAATCTAATTCATTTAATTAATTATCAGTGTAAATCGGTGCTTAATCTATATGTATAGAATAATGCACTTGTGTTCGTATTTCGCCTTCTAGTGTAATTATCACTTTAAGTATAGACTCGAATTTCCTTTCACCAAAAAAAAATAAAATAAAAAAAAAGTAAAAACAATCCATTATCATGATCATGTATTCCTTTGATTGTAAATTATAGGGATTTTTTTTCCCCTTTAATGACACACGCCAATATGATAGTAAAGTTGCATTGAAGATAGCATAGTTAAAATTTAGGGATTAATGGGCAACAATATATATATATATATATATATATATATATATATATATATATATATATATATATAGCCGTTAGAATTTGAAATCACTTAATTAAATCAGAAATAATATATAAGATGAACAAAGAATTATAAAGAGAACCAATATATAAAAACATATAACAATTTTATATTAAATCACTTCACTCTATATCACTAAAAAAAAGTAGGATGAAATTTTATAGTTTCTTCTAAAAATAAAATAAATTTAGCAACAAAATAGAGTCGTTACTAAATCAACACAAAGTCTCTATAAAATGATGGAAAATTTTTATTGTTAAATTAGTGATAGATTATATCTTTTCATCAGTAAATACTTAGAGAAAAAATATTTTAATGACAGATTTTTATTATTAATATTTCATCATTATATAGTTTTAACCATAAAAAATGTATAATTTAGTTAGGAAATAATCTCTTGCTATAAATATATATATTAGTGAAGGGATTGCAAAGAGAGATATAAAGCATAAAAATCACTCCGTGATTAGTAGTTAAACTAATTGGAAATTAAGAACATGAGAGGAGATAATAAGCATAGGTTTCCTACATGACCGACTGCACAAAACACATAAGCACACAAAACCAAAAGAAAGATGATGGCTTAGCTGAAAATGGACTCCATTATTTAGCCTTTTCCAATCAAAAGGCTACCATACAAGGTATAGGGTAATTATTAATTTTTCTTCACTTAAAAAAAAAAAAAAACTTAAAAACCTCTTCTTTGTTCTGTTACAAAATACATACATTATCAAACCATTTGCCATTTCTTTTTGATTTCAGTGAGATGAGGTGTCAAATCCCAAGATTCCTCCTTCAAGTGCTTCCACCTCTCTCTCTCTCTCTCATCACGTCATGGTCCCCACCACCGCTCTATATAAGCCACTCTCCTTTATCTTCTCTATATCAAATATTCATAGTTACTTACATATCTCTCTCTCTCTCTAGATCTCTCTAGTTAGTTGATCCTTGTTTGCTCCCTAGTTTCGTTTTTGGGTTTGTATCACATTTCTTTCTTAGGTTCTAATGGCCGCTGCTGAGGTAATTTTACTATTGATTTTTTGATGGAGGTTATTGATTTAACATATTATATATATATTTTTTCCCACTTGATATTCACTACTGATCTAATCTAATTCAGTCCAGTTTTCTCAATAAAAAGAAATGAGAAAACTTTGATTTGATACATGTTGAATTTCCATGTATCTTCTGATCTTTTGATCGCAAATATTTCTGGAATACCTCTAACATTTATGTCAACCTCTTAATCCAGTGTTTATATTTCTTGAATACGAATCTGCATGATCATTTTTCACACATCAAAAATAAAATAAAGGTTTGATATATATAGAGTAAAATATTTTTCAGGTAGTATCAGCACAGACTGTACTTCCAGAGGAAAAAGCTGAGGAAGTCAAGGCTCCTGCAGAGACTAAAACAGAAGAAGTAGTCACTGCAGAAGCAGCAGTTACTGATGAACCGTCAAAGGAAGCAGCAGAGCCTGAGGCAGCTCCACCAGAGCCTAAGGCAGTTCCAGCAGAGCCTAAGGCAGCTTCAGATGAAGTTGTTGAGACTAAAGAGGTTGTGACAGAAGAGCCAGTAGCAGAAGCAATAGAGACACCTGAAGAAGAAACTCCTAAGGAAGAAACACCGGAGGCACCTCCTGTTGTTGAGGAGGAGACTAAAAAGGAGGAGGAGGAGGAGTCTCCAAAGGAACCAGCACCAGAGACGGCTGTTGAAGCACCAGCATCGGAACCAGAAGCTGACAAAGCTGAAGTTGAAGCTCCTAAGGAAGAAGAAGCCGAGGAGAAGAAGGATGAAGGAGAAGTCCCAGTTGAGAAGGCTGAGTGATGACACTACAGTAACTGGGTTTAGCTCGAAATTATTAAAGTCGAAACTTGCATTGCATATACCAACTTTAATGGTTGCTATAATATCTAGCTCGCTTTGTTGTGTTTAGTGTTTAATAAGAGTTGTTGATTAGGTTAATGGGGTCCTGGGGGGGTATGGTATGGGAACGTCCCACTTGGGTTACAGCAATGTAAACTCACCACATGGCAGACATGCATTTGCTACAATATGGAGATGTTTTGTTCGTTTTGTCTTTGATTGTGCTATGTAGGGTGTGCCTGCAGATTCGTCCCAAGACTTTCATGTACTATTATGGTTCATGCTTGTATTAATAATAGTGTATGATGGTACTTTTGTTCTCATATTCAATTTTCCTTTGTTTTTCTTTTTTTTTTTTTTCAAATTTACTCTAATATATATATTTTTTAAAAATTTATAGTTATTAAGACTAATATTTAGTTATAGTTCTGATAGGAATTTGAGTTTTTCATATAAGAGGCTTATAAAAGTCATCAAATTATGAAAGTCAAAATTTTTTGAACTTTTTTTTTGGAATATTGAAGTATAATATATTGTTCACAAACTTAAATAATTACTTAATAATAAATATATAAGACACAAATTTAGAAAAATAAAATTTTAAAGTACTAGTAAATAAATACTTAAACAATCATACACAGTTCTATATAGATCTTAGAAAATCTATAATAAAAAAGAAAAGAAATTTTAATATGAATAGAAAAGAAAATGTATAATTCAAAATTTCCAAAAAACTTAAAGTGATCCATTGAAGTTCAAAATGAAACAATTTTTGAGCTGAAAAACTGATTTAAGTTCAATTGGCCCATCATAGCAAACACTTGTTAGATTTTTTCTTATATATATATATAGACATGTTATCAAGAATCAAAAGTTTCAATTCTTACTGTAAAGCTCAAACATATCTACTCCCTGCTAGATTTTTGACACTTCAAATGACCCATAAACTGTGCATTTATGCCTCCCAATCAGGTATTATACGCTAGAATCGTATTGCTATGGTAGAAAGTTGATTTTGTTTATTAAACTACCATTATTTAAGTTTTGAAAATATTTTTATTTATTTATAGAAGTAGTGTAGTTATAGGATGAAAATATTTCAAACTTTTTCAAACTTTTACTTCTGATATATATTAATAACCTTCTGTAATTTTTTTGTATTTTTACTGTTAATCAACTCAGACAAAGTCAATAAATACATCTTCAAATTACTAAAATTCTAAAACTATCTCCATCTTCCTCACTGTTCCAAATCCAAACAAACACAATGCCAGAATTTAACACCAACTTTGGGCTAAAACTGCAACACCAATAGTGAAAAATTTAAACACATCAAATAATCTAGTGTTAGAATTTTACAACAATAATAAAAGAAATTAAATAAATCAAAAGAAACGAATGCTGTAATTTTACACCAACAATAACAAATTTGAACAAGTCAAACAAATCAGTGCTGGAATTTTACAAATAATGGAAAATTTAAATCAAACAAATCAAAATAAAATCAGTGGGAGGAGTTCGACTTCGTTCGACTCCAATGCTGACTCCTCCTTCGAGTTTTCACCCAAGTGGGATGAGTTCAGCAGCTCGAACTCCAAGCCTGAGTATGAGCTTAACCTTGGCTTCTATCTTTGAGCTTGGTTTCTATGCTCTTGACATCACTAAAATTAATACTCGACTATTTAGAAGATACAATTATCGGTGAGTGACCCAAAGTAAGGATGATGGAGGAGATAGTCGCAAAAATTGAGGTTGCAGCTGTGGTTGAAAAAATGTGGCCCACGCCATACACTTACCAGATTAGGGATATTGGTTTGGTTTTCAACATTGCCACCACTTGTTCTGATTCGGATCATATTCCTGCCTTCTACTTGTTGGATCCAAACCATCACTGACCGCAGAGTTGAAATAGCTGTTGCCTCAATGGTTGGGGCGATCATTTTATTTCGATTTTTCATATTAAAATTATGATGTAGGAAAAATGTAGATATATGGGCTTGCATAAGTTTTATTTATTTATTATTCTTTTGAGAAAAACTTTTTACTTTGTTATTGTTGATTAATATGGTTGATATTGCACCCATAAGGTTAACCTAACAATAAGTGTCTATCTCGACTTGAGTTAGGTTTTGAGTTCAAGTTTTCCCTTCTCTAATTATTACTAAAAAATTAAATATATGATTGAGGTAAAAAATGAAAATGAAAATGAAAACGAAAACGAAAATGAAAATGAATTTTTGTTTTAATTTAATAAAAATTCTAATAAAATGACATTTGAGTCTAATGGAATTAAAACTGAAGGAGGTTTAAATATAACGTATAAAAGCAGAAAATTAAGTAATGTAATATGGCAAAAGTCATAGGGTCAAAATATTTAACTTTAGTATATTATTAACTTAATTCAGTAGCAGATAAATTCTGTTGGAAAAAAAAAAATTCAGCAGTTGATAAAAACTCTAAATATTTATTTTTAAAATTAATTCTTTTACAACAAAACTCATATAGAAAATTCATAATCAATTAAAAAATTCTTTTAACTTTTACTCTAAAATCAATTATTGGCGATAATAATTTAAAATGCACCCTTATTTGTACGGCAAGTCACTAATGAAGTGCTTGCATTGCACATATTGTATTTAGAGTAAAATAAGCATTATTTTGCTTTTAAAAATTTCAATGCAACAGAAACCATGTGCTTGTGATATATTAATGGCCTAATTCAACAGTTGTGGGTTGTACATGGCTCTACACTGTGATCTCACATGATATGCCAGGCTGCATTGCATTAAGGCTTGTAAGTGGGTAAATGGTAGTTCTCTATCTATATGGTCCATTTACTCATCATAACCTCTACATTAAAGATTTTTATGCCTAAATTAAGGTGAACTACTAGAAACATATAGTGTATATATATATATATATATACCCTTCTTCTTTTTCTGAGTGAAAAATGATTTAACTTTTAGACTAAAAAAACACTCCATCTATTCTATAAATGTAGTATATTATTTCTTTTTTGACTGTCTCATAAAAATAGTTCATTTTCCTTTTTTAGTATGTGTTAAATTATTTAGTTACTATTATACCCTTATTTATTTTCTTGTAATCAACAATAAAAAGTAGAACAACAATCTAATTATTTTTAAAATAATAAATGTTCATACTTATATATTAAGGAGTGATTAATTCTAAGAAAATACTATATTAAGGAGTGATTAATTTCAAAAAAATATTTTATTGTTTTTAAATTTATTAAGGAGTGATTAATTCTAATAAAATATTTTATTAATATTCATGTTTATCTATTTAATAATAATATGGGATATATTGATAAAATACACATAAAATTAACTTTCTTAATTTATGTATATAAAAAAGAGAATTATCTTTATGAGGTAGAGAGAGTACATTTTATTGATATTTGAAATTGAACAGATACTAGATTCTGTAGTTACTGTTAAAAGTTAAAATGAAAATGTAATAATTGAACAGATTGGCAACATAGGTCAACGACGAATATGCCTAGCAAAAAAAAAAGCCAAGGACGAATATTGTGTTTTTCCTTATGTGTTGATGGATATATACTATGTCAATCCAAGACGGTGAAAATTTTGGTTCCTCACATGAAAGACAAACTATATAACTCGAAATTACAAAGACTAAATATTAAATAAACTCATGAAGTTGTTCTAAAGTGATAATAAAGAATGAAATGAATTTTTTTTAATCAAATTTACCTTTAAATTTGTATTATTTCATTAAAATTATCTTTGATTTTATGTTATTTCATCGTAAAAGTCTAAAAGACTAGCTGATGCTGAGAGTGCATGTGTTATAAACACAATTTAAGAGAATTACACTTAGATGTGCTTAGATAAAAATACAACTTCCCTAAAATATCTAAATCCTTAAATCTCCAAATTCTAAAAATAAAGTTTTATTTTGACAACAAAATGTTATTAATTAAAAAATGCAGAAGAACGATATTTTCATAGAGTAATAATTTTGCTTGTTCATTTAATTGCAGTAGATATAAAGAGAAATAAATTAATAGAAATATAATGGTGTGCAAAAGTACTGCTAAAAATTATTATTTTATAATTTAATAAATTATATTTTTTAAAAAATAATTTAAAAATAATAAAAAAATAAAATATTTGTCTTGCGAAAAATTCTCGTGGGGCAAGGAGTCTCTAAGAAAGTAGAGATATGAGGAAAATTTTCCCTATTAGGAGAGTGGAATAGAGAATAGAAGATAGTTCTCGCCCCAATCATTTGTTATTCCTAAATCAATGCTCTGTTCAATCAATATTTTGAACTTTTATGACAAAATAATACAAAATCAGAAGTAATTTTGAAGAAAAAGAACTTTTATGACTAAATAATACAAGATCAAGAGTAATGTTGATAAAATAATACAAGTTGAAAAATAAATTTGATGAAAAAGTTTATTTTATATTTTATTGTCACTTTCAGACAAGTTGAGGAGCTTATTTGACACTTTAGACAAATAAAAAATATAGAAATGGAGAAACATGAAAATAAACATAAAAAAATAATATTTCTCAAAATTTATAAAAAAATATGTTAGACATAAAAATTAATAAAAATATAAAAAAACATAACTTAACAAAAATTTCCGTAATTCATAAAAGACAAATAAGCTTCTAGACTAACAAAATTCCATGCAATTGTACATATGGAAATTTTTTGTGAAAGACATAAAAAAAAAAAAAAAACTATATATACGGAAAATTTACAAATCAATCTATGTCCACATTCATCAATTGCACATCTGTGAGTTTTGCATCACATGTACTCCATATAAGATGCTAGTAACATTTACTATATGTGCATGTGTATGCTGTCATAAGTTATTCAGAACTTATTTAAGAAATACTTTATAGCATTTATCATGAATAATTATAGAAAAACTATATATGTAGCTAAAATGGAATTCACCAAACATAAAATGTAGGTGAAATGGAGCTTTAAAATTTAGTCCTTAAGTAGTCTAATTAAGTTTCCCAGTAAAAGATCCCAAAAATAACACTACTCTGATTCCAATTGAATTTTGTATTCAAGTAAACGGTGTTTGATGATTCTTTTTTAGAATATATTTGGTACAAATTAAATTTATATTTTGCATTGATGTAAACAGTGTTTGATGATTATTTTTTAAGAATATGTTTGGTACAAATAAACGTACAAACAAATATGAGAATTTATGTACAAATGAATTTTTAACGAAATTTTTTATGGAACAAATGAATTTATGATAAATTTATATCATTCAAGCAATATAATAAATGAGAATTTAATTTTAATTTATTAAACTCTGATTAAAATTTAATTCTTAATTTCACATTTTTAAATTGGGGAATCCCTGTTAGTGATGTTGGCCACATTGATGCTATCATGGCCCATATATGCTGACCCAAGTTGGCAATAGGCCAAGCCTGGCATCAACTAAGGAATTAGTAATCCAAAACTAGAAAATTAAATACATGGATGACATAAAAAGATGCTGGCCACATTTATTTCGGTTTTGATACAAGTTAAACGGTTGAAATGATTCCACAACAGAAAAGATGTCTTCTTTGTTTGCCAAATCAACATTGAGAACAAGAGGGAAAGATGAAGTGTATGTGGCAACAGTGCCCTTGAGAGCCAGGAAAGGAGCAGCTCAGCTACTTATGTCTGCTGCTTGCTCTCTCAATCTCTGGGATTTGCAGCACTTCATGGTCATCATTAAATCTCAATCACCGCCTCCCCATTCCCAGGATTTTCTTTTTGCCTTTTGTTTGCAATTTTTCTAAAATGGGATTTGTGGTAGGTAGTAGAAGCTGAATTTCTTAGCAAGGTTATGCCCTTTATAGTTTTTGATTTTCAGCCAAGAGATCCTGAAAACATATATACGGCACTTGCTCTGCTATCTGGTAGAGCAGTGCCAGGTGAGGGTACACATGTTGATGCTAATAAATTGGATCCTGATTCATAAATGATTTCATTCATTCTAAGCTAGCCTCTCTCATCAGGAGCTGCTCTCGTGCGGAACCTAGCAAAGCTGCCAAGAAGCAGATGCTCTTTTGTTGGATACTCTGAAGTGGATGCTTCCAATGTTGCAACTGAATTCAATGATAGATGGGAAACCAATTTAAGGGTTGACCATCATGACTGTCGTGATTATACAAATGGTATATGTATGCATAAGTGTGTGTGTGTGTATATATATATATATATATATATATATATGATAAACTCTATTCTAAAAGTACTCTATTCTGTGCATCTTTGTTTATAGTTTTGTAGAACCATCCAATTTGAGTATTTTGTTAACTATATTTAGGCTTATTGAAACAATGCCTAATTTATTCTTTTTGCTACATGGAAGGATTGGTAGAGATTCTCACTGGTGAAAAACATGTGTTAGAGGGACTAAGAAGCACTGATAGTAAGGGCTAGAAAATATACAGTGCAATCCTCTTACATCTCAAAGCAGTTGTCCATGAATGAACAACATTTCTGGTCCACCATTATGCTGGTTTATAGTTGACTTTGTCATGCTTGACAAAGGTGCACAAGCTTGCCAAGTTTTGATTCATGGTACTTATATTAAGAATAGTGTTAGGTCTATGTTTATGTTCTGCATATACATGAAAGTACTATATATATATACTATCAGAATTAATTAACAAGTAAAGAAGAAAATTTAACTTTTTGGTTGATGTCTAAACTACCGTGGCATCTTTGCAATTAAATCACTGTCTCGTATGATAAGATCATATAATCAAAATTATTCATATTTATAATCTAAATCCATCTTTTACAAAAAAAAATATATATATATATATAGGCTCCATAGGTAGTTCATTTTAAATTGTTGGATTGGATCAATCAATATGGGCTGATCTAAGATTTAATATTCATTATCTTCCATTGGTATAGAATTGGATATATAACCATCATTATACTTTCACTTAAAACAATATCTCCTTTATGTAAAGTTGATACTGAAAATAGACCATACGACCAACATATATAATTTGAGAACTTATTATCATATAACTATTAGATATAAATAGCAGCACAAACATTAAGTAGAGTAAGTATGCAATATCCCAAATTCATTCAATCCTAGATCTCTCTTTTATAATTTATACAATAGTTATTGTATACTCAATTATATTTAACAATTAAAAAACATAATTAATTAGCCAGTGAATACAATCAAATGTGATACGTAATGGTCTTTCCTTTTTTCTTGAATCTCTCTATTTTAATTTAACTACTTTCTAGATATGTCCTATTAGATTAAATTATTTACGATTATTTGCAATATTCCTAAATAGCAAATATTAAATCAGAACTTAAAAAAATAATCAAAAGTAATAAGAGTACTCAGTTGAGACCCTTATCACCTCATGGGATCTTACATAATTAAGGAGTAGAGATCAATTCTTTCATTAATCTTTTTAAACTATATGTTGCAAACGCGGTATGAAATGTGTGTTATGATACTCTTTTTCTTTTTTCATGGAGCATATATCTTTATTATAATTCAAATACTGTACAAATAATAGTTTAAATAACTCAGTATTTAATTTAGGTTCACAACTCTATTTTCTTTTTTTTTTTTAAAAATTAATAATAATTTGGTCACTTGACATACTAAGATAGATGAAGTGAATTGTGGGATTGTTCTTTCTATCACAAAGTATACCATTGTGATCTTAATCCATTCTCAAAGCAATAATATTTTAAGTTCAAACTCTCTCTAGTTTTGTTCATATTTAAAAATACTCTCATCTGTATGATATTTAGATGTAAAGGTGATTATCTATATGAGAAGGCCAATATTCTATCTGACAAACTTTTTGTTATATGTATTTAATATACATATATTTTCTTAGTGTATATACGTGTGTATATGATTTTTAGAATAAGTACTAAACTTGATAGGTATTAAGTGAGAAAATACTTAGAGTTACTTTAACTAAAACATATTATATGTTTAGTTCAATTTGGCATGTCTCATACAAATTTATATTTGTATGTTTGATCATAGAGTAATATTTGAAATCTCTCTTATGAATGCTTTTAACTATCGTCCTTCACTAAACACCAAGTTTGATGCATTTTTATCAATTTTCAAATAATTCATTTAACTCTAAACCAAATAGCTCTTTGTATTGCTTCTCTAATTTAACTTTCATTGTAGATAATAATATACACATTTAGAGTCCATAATTAAAAAATTTGACATAAAAATCTTCTTCCAATGAACTTATGTATTGCCCATAAACTATAGGTCACAAGTTATACATTATCAATAAATGATGGATAAAAAATGGCAATACTTAATATATCTTAATGCATATCACCTCTTTGATGATATACCAAACACTTCATGATGTTTTAAAATATATTTGATAGCTATTCAAGGGGATTTATTTGCATTATATTAAGTTACACCCTAGACATCCATTGTTGAGTTCAATGTGATAAGCATAAAACTTCCAATCTATCTGGTTTATATCTAACACAAATTAGACATTTAGCTTTGAGTTTATTATGACAAACATGAAGCTTTTAATCATATTAGATTAAGGAACTTATTTCCATTTACATAAAATCTTAGTATACAAAAATAATATATGTACAAAATATCTCTTCTTTGCCCTTGTCTTTCATTTCAAAATGGAAGACATCTAATATGCCATGCACATACAAATAATGAGAAGATCCAAAAATTATCTATAAACATATATACAATGATTTCATTAATTGCGATAAAATATATTTTATGGTTTGATGAAGTTCAACAAATCACTACTTGAAAGATAATTTAAGATCACAAGTTAATCTTAACGATCAACACACTTCAATGTATCTCCTTACTAAAATTCATTAGTCACTCTTAGATTTATTCTTCCATTTTTTTTGTAACAAGTTATATACTTACACATATGTAATTTAAAATTTTTTAAAAAACTCACTACTATGGCAAAAATTGGGCATATAAAAAAAAATAGTTAATTGCTATAAATCCTTGATGCTATCATATTTAGCTAAGTCATTCTTCACATTTTAAGGTTATATGAAATAATTCTTCACATTTGACTCATTGCACTAATAAGTCTTTAGATTAAAATTTTAATATTTTTTTTGGTTAAAGTAGTGGCATAAATGCAAAAAAGAGATCAAATGTTTTATATGATGATAAAAACCCTAATAGTAAAACATAACATTTCTTTTTTCTTTCCCCATTGTTCTTTCTTTTTCAACAAAACACCTCATCTATAACAATCATCCATAACAAATCCTCTAAAGACTTTTTTTAAAAAAATTTTAAACTTCTCTCTCTACCTTTCTTTCTCTCTCTAGATATGCACACTCTCTCTTATTGCTTTTCATTCTCCTTCCTTTAGCTTATATTGCCTTTGCTTTGTCCCTTAATGGCATGATGGATTATTTAGTCTAATTTTCCATTGGTTAATTATTGGATCATGAACAATTTCCTAGTTTGAAAATTGTTACATTATTAAGCTCTTTATCATTCAGGGCCAAAAGATTCCAATTGTGGAAATTGTAGAAATTATTTAGGTTAACTTCTATTGACCAAATATCAAAATCAAAATCAAAATCCAATTCAAATCAAAAGTATTAAGCCATACCTTTATTGATAATGGAAATATAAGATATGAGTAGTAGCAAGAAGTATATCAGTGGTTAGGCTAGCCCTTAATAAGATCTTTCCACTATCTACAATGAGTAACAAGTGACAAGTCATCAAATTCTAAACCACCTCACCCAAACTAGAAAGACTTTTCAATTAACAGAGGTAAAAAAGGGAAAAGGTTAAGGTATGGTTTTCATGGTGATGTCGATGATATAATTGGTGCTTTTCCGATAAAATCTAATAACTTTTACCACTTTTCATTCCTTGTCCTCTTTCCCATTGGCATTGCCTTTTTATAAATTAGATTTGTTTCTGGCAGTGGTGGTGATGATGGAGGAAAAAAGTCATCATTATGGTATTGATAATAGTAATTGCCATCATAGGCGATGGTATTGAAGATTTTATGGTAGAATATTCAACGATAATTTTTTAGACAATTAGAAGTGGTGGTACTGAGATTACATGGTTTCTACAATATAAGTAGGTGTGAGTAGGTGCAGAGTTGAGTTGAGTTTATTTATTTGTTTTGTAAATTTTGAATTTTGATACTTGTAAGTTTGAGATTTTCAATTTTGAAGTATCTCAAGCCAAAATAATAATTTCTCAAATTTTTTTATCCATTAAGTGATTAAAAAAGACATTTTATGGATTATTGGATAATTTAAGTTTTGATCATTTTTATACATTATTGGATAATTATCTGGTGTAAAAGAAAATTTTGAGATCAGATTAGAGGTATTATTATCATTGTTGTCCTAAGATGCTTTGGGGAGGAGGGTTTGAATATGGCAATGACAAATAAAAATAAAAGATTAAACAATCAAGAAGTAACAATCATAACAACACTAAAATTTTACAAAGGTTTGACATAAACTTGGCCTACGTCAATATCTTATAGATCCCATTAGAGAGTTTCACTAGCAAATAGCTTGTAGGTGTTATTCAAACCTTTACACTAAAGTGAATTTACCAAGCATCATTCAAGAGCCTTTATTAAATAGTTTTTAAGTACTATTCAAGCCTACCTAAGATGGTTTACAGGTATTATCTTAAATATTTCATAAAATTTTGCTTTTATAGTTTCCCAACCTATACTCACAAGAATTATAAAATGATGCATAAGGATATACTCTCTAACACTCAAACACTTTCTCTAGTAGAAGGATATGAATCTAACAAATAAGCTTAAGGTAGGATTAAGATTAAGATTGCTAAATTAACTTTGCTCTTCTTCCTCTTCTTCTTCTTCTTTAAGTGATCACGCTTATAAGCTCATGAAGAATGCTCGGTTCAAGGTAATGAACTCTTACTAATTTTTTATTGCTCTTAGATTACTTATTTTTCTTAATAAATATCTTAATATCATGTATATCACTTATTTTCACCTTTGTTGACTTTTAGTAATTGTATAATAGTTTAAAGAGAACTAGCCAATACTCATAATTTTTTATTCGTTAGACCTATCAATATAGCTATTAGAACCTCATTAATTCTCTTTGGTGATGATGGCTATAATTGTCTAATGAACAACTATCTAAAGCGATTTCTTCAATGGTCATTGAATACTTACATTACTTTTTTTTTTTTTTTTACAATAATCCCATAGTCATTGAAGAGTTATACCATGTTCCTTATGCTCTTATAATTGTTGTTAAGTCATATCCATTTTACACAAACTCTATAGCTTTATCCAAAGGGTTTTTTTTCCACCATTGTGGATAGAGTTCTCATTGATTTCTTCAACAGTCATTTGAGACTTTTTAATAGTTCATTTGATTTATGCAACAACCATAGCCTCTTCAACATTATTTATAAAGTTTTCTCAATTGACCAATAGGGAACTTTTATGCCCTATTGTGATATCAATATTCATTGATTTCTTCATAGTAGTTGTTGAAGACATATTTAGTTAATAAGATTAAACCATTATTATTTTTTGTTCATGGCATATTCTTCCATACAATACCTATTGGAACATATCTATCATTGTTGAGGTATGTTTAATTTACACGAATGAGTTAGCAGTATTTGTTAGGATTTTTTTTTATAATAATTGGCACTCCTTAACAGTCATTATTTGGCTTTAATAATTGTTTGCACACTTGACCATTATCGTTGATAGTCTCTACTTTAAGTTCTCTTTAGAACTAAACTTTATACTGTAAACCAATGGATTTTTCTATGATGCCACTTTTTGTGTGAGGTATTTACTAAATTAGATAACTTTCTTCAATTTTAATCTCTTAAAAGTGAAATAAACAACCTATAAGATCAAACTTAAAAAACTTGCATAATGTTAGATACTTTATCCCTTTTGTTTATAGTTATCAAAATAAGAATTATAACTTAAAAGCTTTAACATTCTCCTCATTTTTAATGATGACAAACAACATAATATAGTATGCACATTATAAGATGATTTAGGTTAAGCACCTTTTTACTTTAAGCATATTTCAAGTAAGACAACTAGTCATTTTGACTTGCTTTCCTTAAAATCTCTTGTCATGGACTTAGGTTTAGCTTCCCTTGTTATCATCATATGGATAATCTCATACAATTTTTAGCAACATTTATTATAGTATATCTCATAGCACTTAACCTTGATATCTTTTCTTTAATTTTTCCCCTTTTATTTATATTGCATCTTCATAAATCTTAAACCTTCTCCCCTTTTGTCATCATAAAAAAAGAAAAATAACATATAAAGAGAGAAGAAATAATAAAGAGAGAAATATAGAGTATAGATAGAGGAGTTTCTTAGAAAATGAAATTATATTTAGTTTAGTCATCAATAAGAAAATTTTAAATATAAAACTATTAAAAACATAATTGAAATACAAAGAGAATATTTGGTATAGGGGACAATGGCAAGGGAATTTGGATCAGTAGTGTTGGCCTATTGCACCAAAAAGGGAGGAGTTGAATTGGTGGCTGATTAAAAAAATAAAAGAGAAGGTTAAGGTGTTTGAGAAGTTAAGATGAAGAAGAGAAGAATCAACATAAGAAGTTGATAGTGGTTCGGGTGTTAACAAACCCCACGCCCACTCCCCAATTCTTCACAATTTGATATTTTACTCAACTAACTTAGTGTTTTCAAGCTCACACCCAACTTATACAACTTGTGTTTTGTGGCTCACACAAAACCTTTACACCTTGTATTTTTAGGCTCACACAAAAACCTCTCACAATTGTTTTGGATAGGCTCATACTTAAACCTCTTAAAAGAGTTTTATAATCTAAGCTAAATCTCACCTACTTACAAAAGTGTTTATTGCTCACACCAAACAATTAATAATACATAAAGAAGAATAAAAGAATGAGTAGCAAATTGGCAAGAGTTTGGCTACAATTAATTAAATTCTCTTGCATTTACATTAGTTTGGTGGAGTATTTATAGCCCACTTCCACCAAAGAGATGTTGCTCAAAAACTATCCCCAAATCTCCAAGTTGTGCTAAGTAGATTTTGCATTAAATGTTTATCAGGCGAAAGTCGCAATTGCTACTCTCATTTAGTGGTCACGAATTTTCAATTTTCACTGAAGAGCCAGAAATCACGGTAGAGAACCTTATTCTATGTCTAACGGCTAGTTCATGTGTCTTTCATCCATTGGTTGTCCAAGAAAGGTAGTCGTTATGTTCGATCAACTACTTAAAAGTTGTGATCATGAGCTAGCTTTGTCTTGGGCGTGATTGAGACCGCAAATTCCTCTATTTGGTGAGGCAACTCCAACTTCTTGAGTTGCGATAGCAACCAAATCTTCACCCGCTATTTTTGATTTCTAACGGTTGCCTTGGACACTTGGCGTGTTGCGGCTGTGGCTTTGGTTCCCTTATTTGTCACTATGAAATTTATGGTTGCGACCTTTAACGTGAAAGCCATTGTGAATTCTTTTGTGAATCAACCAATGCTCATTCGACTGAGTCACGACTGCGAATTCGCCACGAATCCTTCTATCTTAGCTCCATCCATCCTAATAGTAAAGTCGCGATTGCAATTTTAGTGGTATTGACCATGATTTTGGATGTTCTTCTAAAAGATGGAGATTTTGATTTCCATCCAATTCCCAATTAAGATAAATCTTATGTACTGTAAAACAACACTTAATTAAAGCATTAGAATTGGTCAATCTCTATTGTTAAGATCAAAAGAGGCTTATGACATAAGTTTAACCAACCTAGTCCATCAAGTATGAATGTTTCAATTTTTTAGGTTGGTTTGCATATCTAGTTTTATTGAAGATGGGCTCTGAGCTGAAATTGGTTTACTTTGAGCTTAATCACCCTTATCATTATTCCATTCATCTTCCTGCATACTAGATTTTGAGCCAATTTTTGAGCTTCATGCTCTTAATTACCCAAACTAAAATTTGATTTATCACTTACTTGTAAACTGATTTTGTTTGCTTGTCCTTAAAGAGTTGTTACCTTATTATCCAAATTACTCGTTATTGTATTGTGTAAGGTTAACTACTACAACCCCTTTTCTTTAAATGCAGAGAGATATAGGCTTTGAGTTTGACAAGTAAAAGAGGATGTCTTACTTGGTTAAGAAATTATACCTACCTTGTTAGCTACTATGACACCTACCCTTGCAACTTCCTTAAGGTTCACTTCTTCTTCTTCAACAACTTTTACTTTCTCATCTATGATAGTGATAATTTTATTTGCTCTCCTCTTCAAAATTCCCACACTCAAAATCATTTTCTTATTGATGGCCTAGTTGTTAACTTTTTTCTTTTTTCTTTATTCTTTGGGATGACTCTCACAAATTTAACTATTCTTATGATGTAATGAGCCATCATAAAGGCATTCTTCTTGTCAGCTTATAACTCCAGCCTTTTCATCAACAACCATAGTATGCTAACCTTTTTCTTGATGAACATAGACTAGAGATAAAATAGATATTGTATTGTACAAATCCCATTAGATTTCCCTCTACCATTGATATTTTAGACTATGAATTTATGTGCAATCCTTAAGTCATGGCTCTTTATGTTTGATGCCTTGCTATTGAAGGAATCATATTGGGCTTTTCTATTAATTATTAAGAGGTAGAAATCATTTGTAGCTAGCTTGAAAACTATAAAATGTTTAGAATATCCTTTTTTTTGACACTTTGAAGCAATAAGACACTTGAGTGTCATCTTGTAATTCTCACCTAAAAGGCAAAAAAAAAAAAAAAAAGATTTATCCAAGAATTTTTTTTCTTATCACAATTATGATATAATACCTCTAGGGTAGTTAGAAACTCCACTACAAGTTTTGCGTGGCCTATTTCATTTTTTCCTTGTAAAGCACTCCCAACCTGTCCTTTTCATTAGCTCTATGAGAAGCTCAAATTATATCTTCCTAAATCTCTTAATTAATAAAATTTCCCTCACTTAGCTTTTGTTGAGTAATTTTGTTACCTAGTTCAACTTGCTTTTTGCATTTAAAGATAGGTTGATGAGGTTTGAAAACTGCAGTAGTAGTGGTCTTAGCTTGCAGTTTGATAGGGGAAGTTTCATTTCACAAGCTT
Organism: Omphalea diandra; assembly: GCA_949677035.1. Classification (NCBI taxonomy): domain Eukaryota; kingdom Viridiplantae; phylum Streptophyta; class Magnoliopsida; order Malpighiales; family Euphorbiaceae; genus Omphalea; species Omphalea diandra. Next base: position 38,963 of record CATIWR010096786.1, on the reverse strand, counting down.
AAAACTTTTTGTTCCATTTTTCTTCAAGCCCAATTCTTAATTTCTTAGGAGTAGGAGGAGGTGAAGAAATTTTCATCACTTTCTTTTCTTTTCACTTTTTGGTCTTTAAAAAGAGTAGACCTTTATTTGAACTATCCTAGTCCAACAAACTTGAATTAGTATTAACCTTAGAGTTTCTTTAAGCTAATTTTTAGGATTTCTTGGTGCTGTCAATTTTAAAAGCCATTGAAGTGTTTGGTTAAGAGAGTAAAGTATGAGAAGGAACAAAAATATAAAGTTTAGAGAGAGAGAGAGAGAGATAAGATAGTAGGAGAGATATTTTAAAAATAAAAAAAGATTAAGCTCTGGGTTTTAGATAGGTGCACAGTTGACTATTGGAAACCTAATAATGGATGTTGGACAAATTGCAAGGCATTGAATATAGTCATTGGATCATTAATTGCACTTAGCTATCTAATATTCCTTATTATTTTACAATGACCATGGAAACAGTTCACCAATAAGCATAAAGAATTGGCAACAATCATAAAGCATTGCTTAGTTAAATATGATATTCCCTTCGTATATTCAATGATCATTGTTAATCTTGCAATGACTATTAAATGTCTATTTGATAAAAAAACACTTTAAAAGATTTAGAACATTTGAAAAATAACTGATGACTTTATGATAATTAAAAGCATCATGAATTTAATTGAATTTGGACTAATCAATATGACATCTCATAAACTAATCTTTTAGTTGATCAATCTAAAAGATTTAGTTATCAAGATTAAACATACATAACAAATACTAAATGATCATATGTCAAACACATAAATGCAAGTTTAAAATGCACCAATTTCAACTTTTACAAGGTACTTCCATCGATTATACACAATTCCCTTTTGATGAACTACATCCTTTCTTCATAAAGAGGTTTAGTAAAGATATCTATCAATTAATAGTTCATATCATCAAATTCAGGTACAATATTTACATTGTTCATATGATCCCTAAAGAAATGATGTCAAATAGTTATTTGCTTACTTCTAGAATGCTAAATGGGATTTTTAACTAAATTAATGATACTAGTGTTATCATATTTGATAGCCACACGATTAATCACTAGATTGTAGTATAAAAGTTATTGCTTTCTCCATAAAATTTATGCATAACACAAATCTGCAACAATATATTCTGCTTTAGGAGTTGAGAGAGCAACTAAATTCTATTTTTTGCTACTCTAAGATATTAAGGATTGACTTAGCAAATGGCAAGCTTCTAAATTAAACTTTCTATCTAAGGTACAACAAAAACAAAAAAGTTAGCATTAGAATATACTGTTAAATCAAATGAAGATCCCTTAGGATATCACAATTCTAAGTTTGGTATACCATTCAAAAACTTGAGAATTTGTTTTACTACATGCAAATGTGACTCCTTAGGATTTGCTTAATGTCTAGCACAAAGATAAATATGAAACATAATTTAGGTCTCGATGTAGTTAGATACAAAAGGCTCTTAATCATACCTCTTAAATGCTTTTAATCTACTGTCTTACCTTTCATCAAAATTAAATTTAGAGTTTGTCCTCATAGAAATTTTACATTGATTGCATGTGTCTATACTAATTTTTTTTAGTAGCTCTTTAGTATATTTGGCTTGGTTGATGAAGATCCTTCCATTCCTTATTTGATTTGCAACCTAAGGAAAAATTTAAGTTCTCCCATCTTGTTCATCTCATATTCACTTCTTATAACTTTGAGGAATCTTGATAGAAGACAACATTATTGGCACTAAATATGATATCACAAATATATATTTGAACAACCAAGATATCATTATTATGCTTTTTAGTAAAGAGTATGTTATCTACGAAATCTTTTGAAAAACCTTTTTCTAGAATAAAATTACTCTACTTTTTGTACTAAGCTCTAAGTGCTTGCTTTATGGCGACTTTAAAAACATGATTTGAAAATACATGGTTTTCAAAATCTAGAGGTTATTAAACATAGATTTCTTTCTCTATGAATTTATTTAAGAAAACACTTTTGACATCCATTTGAAAGAGTTTAAAATTCATGAAAGATGCATATGCAAACAAGATCCAAAATGCTTATAATCTTGCAAAGATTTCATTATAAACTATGTCTTCCTATTGGTTGTGCCTTTAGTTACTAACTTTGCCTTCATAGCTCCAATTTATCAAGCTTGTTTGTAAACACCTATTTATTTTCAATTATGGTGTAGTCTTTGGGTCCTAGAACTAAGGTTTAAACCTTGTTCCTTTTAAATTGATCAAGCTTTTCTTGTACAACAAAAACCCAATGCTTATCACTAATGGCCTCACTTATGGTCATAGACTCAATAAGGGAAAAAAAAGGCAAGATTATTACATACATTTCTAAATAAAGATCTAGTTGTTACTCTTTGTGATGGATCACTAATAATGAGGACTTTGGGATGATATTTCTTGTATATCCATTCCTTTTCTAGTTTTTGGACCATTTATTTATACTTAGAGGTGTTAGAGATGGAGTCTCATTTGAGTGATCATTTTTCTTTTGTTTGCTTTCCAACTCCTTTTCTTTATCTTCAATTTTGAGCTCATTAAGGAGACCTATAAGATTATCAACATCTTTTTCCTTTCTATAATAAGTTTCGTGAGATTCATCAAATATAACATGTATTTACTGCTCTATAGTGAGATTTATCTTACTAAATACCATATACACTTTACTAATAGTACAATAACCCAAAAAGATACCTTCATCAAAATTTGAGTCAAATTTGCCTAACTTGTGTATAGTGTTTAAGATAAAACATTTGCAACTAAAGACTTTAAAAAGTGTAATTTCGAGTTTCCTTTGGTTCCATAGCTCATATGGGATTTTATTTAAAATACGTCTCACTAGAACTCTATTTAAAATATAGCAAGAGGTGTTTATGGTTTTTACCCAAAAATATTTTGGCAAATTGTATTCATTAATAATGGTTCTAGCTATTTCTTGATGAGCTCTATTTTTTCTCTTAGCTATACCATTTTATTAAGGAGTTTTAAGTGTTGAAAAGTTATTAGAAATCTAATTTTCATCACAAAAAACATGGAGCTTTCAAATTCTCCATCATGATCACTTTTAATGACTGGGATTTTTAAATCTTTTTTATATTAGCTTTGAAAAAAAAGGAAACTATTATATGCAAAAAATAAGTGGCACACTAGTGTGACACCTCTTTTCACATAAGAACCATGAATGAGACCTATTCTTTCATAACATTGAATTAGAGTAGATGGACCTTCAACATAGATAATGAAAAGATATAGTGTGAAGGGGTCCTTTTGCCTTAATCCTCTCTTCAAAATCATTAGATCTAGTTACTAGCCGCTGCTGACAATATTATATCTAATAATGGACTCACATAATATAATCAAGTAAAGTCATCGAGTGTGAAACCCCATTCTAAATATATTATCTTTTAATGAACTCTATCCTATGTTTACATATGCTTTGCTTATATTAACTTTGAGTGTAATAGTTCCTTCAATCCTATATTTCTTCCTTTTCAAATGATGAACAACCTTAAAGTCCATCATAATGTTATATTTAACAAGTTGTCCCAATATATGTAATCGCAATTGGAAACATCCTTTTTAATCTATTATAAAGAATTTTAGACATAATTTTATATAAGACATTACAAAGTAAAATTGGTCCAAGATATATAATAAACTATAGATTCTTCTTTTTAGGAATAAAAACAATCAATGTGCCACTTAGACCAAGGGAATATAACATTAGTTCAAAAAATCCAAATACTTCAAAAAGACATCCTTCCTAATAATACTCTAGAATTTCTAATAAAAAATTAGGTTAATCTTATCTAATTTATGTCATTTTTTTTGTGTACTTCTAGAAGTTAACTGCCTTGATCTCATCTACCATAAAATTAGCTATTAACTCATTATTCTGCTTAATAGTGATACAAAGCCTTACTGCTTCCATTGCCTCAACCTATTCACTCTTGAAGAAATAAATAAATTAGAGAAATAATGAGTGGTTAGATATCTTCGCCTATCATCCTAAGTTTTTTAATTACCATTATTATCTTTCAATTGAACAAAAGAATTTTTCTTTCTCTGAGTAAATGCTGAAGCACGAAAGATTTGGAATTTGAGTTATTATTTCGAAGTCAAAATTGCTTAGCATGTTGGTGCCAAAAGTCCTCCTATTGGCCCAAGATAGATAAATATTCCTTCTTTTTAGCCTTAATAAGCTAAAAAGAAAGTGCATCCCTTAAGAGACTACATATCTATTTTACATTATCTAATCTCATTTTAAATGTTTTGTGAGGTTATTCCCTGTCAGGCTTAATTTGTGTATAGATGTTTGATGAGATTCAAGTTTGATTTAGTTTTAATCTGTGTTTAAATTAAGTTATTTTAAGTTAAATTTATTTCTCACATTTGGATGTTTTAGCAAGTTTGTAGAGAATCGAGATTGAAACAAATAAAACTGTCAACTTCAAGGACCAAACTAGAAATTTGGGTGCATAAAGACGGAGTGCATGCTATCATGCCCATGAATAAAGTTGCAGGCTATGACTGCCTTGGAGTTTATACGGGTTGCAGATTGGGATTGAAGGCTCAACTTGTGACTTGGAAGGGTTAGGACTTATCTTTTAGCCTATATTTTAGCTCTTTTTAAAGAGTATTTAAATCTAACTTTTAGGGTTTTCTAAAAATAGGTTGGGAAGAGCAAAAATAAGAGTTTTTAAGAGAATAAAATAAGGGAAAACATGCTTCAAAGTAAGAACAAGTGCAAAAGTTCAAGAGATTATTGTATCAAGGAAGAAGAAGAAAAAGAGAAGATCTATCAAGACCATTTAGAGATTTCATTTTTCCTTCTCTTAATTCTTATTTTCGTTGTTAAGATGATGATTTTAATTTTGAATTTATCTTGTTTTGCTAGTATGTTAAGCTAAATCTTTTGATTTATAGGACCTTGATGTAGCCATGGATAATGATTGATTGATTTAGGATTTTAATGATTATATTGGGATTTTATTCTTTGGCAAGTAAATGAATCTTAATCTTAATGCTTGTGATTGCTTGATCACCAATTACATGTCTTATATTTCATTTATAGTTCAAGAGATTATAAATTGAAATATACCTAGAATCATTTTCCTTAGGTTAATTGATGAGTAAAGATACTCACTTAACCTATTGTTATCACTTAAAAGATTTATAGAGTTGATGAAGCAACACATTCTTGTTTCACACCGAGAGATGGATTTAGAGGAATGGCTACATATTAAGTGGCATCTCGAGAGAAAGCCTTAATAACCAAAGATTAAATCCATAGTTGCAACCCTTAATCCTACATATCATTGAATGATTAATGATTTCGTGATTTTCTATTGATGAGATCAAGTGTCTTAGGTATTTTATCATGGGGTTTTCTTAAGTAGTCACTTTTGGTTTTTTTGCTATTCAATTCTTAGTTTATTTTATTTTCATTGCATAAGTATTTTAGATACCATCTTTAATATTCAATTTTGAAATAAAAATAAAATCATGATGTTCTAGTACTTATTACCCTTGTCTTTGTGGGATGATATTCGCACACCCTTTTTGCATTGTATTACTTTGATTATCGTCCTCTTGCAATTAATTGCGACATGATTTAAAAAATAATTTGGAAGAGAAAAAAAATAAATAGTTAGCTTAAAATTATTGATTGATTTAGAACCATATTGCAATATTCGATTTGATATCAAAAAAACAGATTAAAGACCCCTGATATAATGGAGGTTTGTTGCATGTTTCCAAACGATGTTGAACCTTTTGATAAGTACAACTAGCTTTGTTATTTTCCACCATTGATTATTGCATATAAAATCTTTGCAAGTGCACAAATTGCTTTAAGTAACATAATTATAAGTAGAGATCGTTCCCACGAGGATTGTTTTACATAAGTACCAGTAAAGTCTTAATTTTTCTATTATATAGCAATTGAAAAATAATAAAAGAATAATAAAGAAAAACTGAAATGGTAAGAACAATTAAATAAAATTGAAATTAAATGAAAAAAAAAACTCTATATGATAATGATTTCTAGAAAATTCGAGTACATCATAATACCATTCTATAAATATATCAGGAAAATTATTTCAATTAAGATTGAGTTGTGCTTGAAGATGAATTTTTCTAATTTTTCCAATAATTTATCTTGAGCAAAATTGAGTCTATTATTACTAAAATTATGCCTACTATCGTGATAAAAAAATTCAATAACAATGCATTAAACTTCATCAATAATCATTCAATATCTCTAGAAGTCGAGTATACTCTCGTGGTCTTAATCTTTTAGTTTAATATGCTAAGACTAACCGTGGACTTCCACTTTCGCTCCATCATCTAGAATCTCAAACACTATACATATGCGACTGTTCATACATATAAGATAAATTAAGTTCGAACATATTAATTCAAGACACCCAACACAACAAAACCAAAATCAGTTCATTGATTCATGAAATAAATATTGGGCTTTCAACCTAATTCGAAGAATTAAATAATTAATTCATGCTAAAAGATGGAAAAGAAACAAACAAGAAAGAATCCATTGAAATGGGTATAAGAATTTTCAAGTGAAGAGTCTTGTTAAAGCAAAAACAATGAAAACCTTAAGAGAGAATATCCTTCAATCTTCACAAAATTTGCTTTTTATTTATTATAGATCTTAGGTCCACTTTTCTCTATTAAAAATTTGCTCTTTTTTTGCCCATGAATCTCTATCCAAATAGATAAAAAATCCTCTAAAAGTAGTTTGCAAATTGCATTTCAAAAACTAGATCTAACGTCGCGTATGGCCCGATGTATGAGCCATACAACAACCCACATCCTTAACTTCTTACGTGATTTTGCTCAGATGACTGGTCAATTTTGCTTCTCTATATAGTCCTACGCATGGGCCACGTAATAGCCTATGTAACACTGTTGAGAACTGTAATTTATCCCATTGTTTGAGAATTTCCTGCTTGAATATAAAAGAGACATAAAATTAATTGGTTCTAAAATAAAAACTCTATGAAAATAAGAAAAACTCCTAATTGTTAATCTAAAATATGTACTAAAATGACTCTTATTAAACTCCCCCAAACTTGGAGTTTTGCTTGTTCTAAAGCAAAGAAAATATTAAACAAAAGAATTTCTCAACTAAATAATCACAAACCATTGGATTTAGGAAATGTCATAACAACTACACATTCTAAACTTATAAGTAATTTAAAACATTTAATTCAACTTTTTGAAACTTTGCAAACAATTTCAATTATAATAAACTAAGAAAATTACAAAAGCCATAACACACATGTCTTTCTACTGATGCAATTTAAAATCAATCATCATACAAGTTAGTGTTGTCAAAACCTTTCATAACATAATGTTATACTACATTCCATAGGTAAATACACATAATCAATCTCCACTAATATAATTACACAAATTAACCAATGATTAAAAAGTCTTTATTGGCTTGTAATGTGGCTAAGGGATAATGGTTTACTAAGGAAAAGGATAAAATGATTTTGTTGGCCCTTTAAGCACCAAAAGGGGGGTTAAATTGGTGGAAGACTAAAAAATTTAGAGGGAAGATGAGGTGTTTAGAGATTAGAAGAAGGGTAGAAAGAAATAACACACAATATTTATAGTGGTTCGAGTGTTAACAAACCCTATGTCTACTCCCAAATTCTTCATAATTGAGTATTTTGCTCAACTCAAGGTGGTGTTTCCAAGCTCACACCAAACTTATACAATGTGTTTTGATGGCTCACACAGAACCTATAATTTGTGTTTCAAGGCTCATACAAAACCTCACTCAAGTGTTTTACAAAGGCTCACACTTTAACTTATCACAAGGGTTTTGATGGCTAGGCTAACTCTCAACCCAATTACAATGAGGTTTAATGCTTACACCAAACAATAATAACTCACAATCAAAGAATAAGAAGTTGTTAAGTAAATTTGCAAGAGTTTGGCTATAATTAATAAAATTCTCTTACATTGGTGGAGTATTTTTAGGCAATAACCACCAAAGAGACATTACTAATAAACTATACCTAAATCTTTAAGGTAAACTAGGCATATTTTGCATTAAATGGCTATCAGACTGATTTTGCTGCCGTGACTGGCATTTCACGGTTGTGAATTTTCAATTTGCACTAGGAAGACCGAAAACGCGGAAGAGAACCCTTTTTTGTGTGTAATGGCTAGTCCATGTGGTGTGCTGCTATTGATGTTCCAAGAAATATAATCATTGTGTTTGACTAACCAACCACTTACCAACCAAAAGTGGAGGTCGTGATTGAGATCTTTCTTAGGTGCGATAAGGACCGTGAATCCTTCTGTTTAGTAAGGAGAAATCACTCCTATAAGTTGCAATTGCGATAGGGTATTTGCCCTCATAAATTTTGATATCCCAACAGTATTTTTGGACACTTAGCATGTTATGGTTGTACACATGGTTCCCTCCATTCAGTTATAAAATTTACAATCGCAACTTAGGACATGAACACCATCGCGAATCTCTCTATATGTCATTCAAGTCTTCCTTGGATAGATCACGACTTTGATTTCCTCCTCGAATTCATCTAGTTCAAGTTCATCCATCCTTATTGTAAGGTCGAAGTCGTGATTTAAAGGATCCTAACCTCGAATTTGGATGCCTTACTTAAATGCTAGAGATTTAGACTTCCATCCAACTTCCAATGCAAGCCTAACTTAAAAAACTACAAAAACAACAACTAAATAAGGCATTAATACCTGTCAATCTTCATTATCAAGATCAAAAGAGGCTTTTGACTTAAGTTTGATCAACCTAGTCCAACAATCTCTCCCCTTTTTGATTTTGACAACTTAGATTGATTTTACTGAGGAAAGTGAATTGCATGAGTGTGAAGTTAAGATGGTTAACAATTTTAACAGAATACTTATTGATCAAATAAGTTTATCAAAGATGTGTATGATGTAGATTTTGAATTTGATTGCACCCATTACTCCCCCTCAACTTATACTTCCCTTGATAGTATGTCATGCAAGTTCTTTTACTACTATTTCTCTCCCCTTTGGCAAGATCTAAAAGAGAGTTAACGTAAAAATTGAAGTATAAATGCATATGTGACAAATATATAAAGCATAAATTGAGATAGATCAATCACATATGATAAACAAGTATATGAAACAAGTATAGAGCAATCACACATGATAAGTAAGTATATGAAGCAATAATTGCAAATGAAACAACACTTTTATTCATAGAAAACTATAAGATCACATACTCACAAAAGAAATAAAAGAAACAAAAGAAAAATGCTAAAAGCCTAAGAACAAGCTAGAATATTGGAGAGTTGTGATCATTTCCGGAGTCAGCAATTTCTTCATCTACACCTTCTCATTGTGCTTCATCACATTCTTTTACTTCTTGATCATTATCTTCTTCTTCTTCTTTAAGAGTGTCATTCCAATCCTCAAAATTAAGGAGGTGTCTGGGACTAACACTCACCTTCTCTTGATGATCCACCAAATCACTATATAGGTGGGAAAGTAGAAGAAATCTGCTTTTGGTCATCCCCATAACTTTGTGTAGTTTCTTATTGATTGAAGAGAGAGAGAGATTGCAGAGGATTTGGTTTTGCGTTTAGGCTGGGGAGGTGGAATTGATTGAGCACCCTCTTTTACAATGAGCCTCTTCCACTTTGAGGCTTGAGAAGTTTTTATCCTCTTAGTCCCAAATGAACCCAAAGTGCATGTATTGGAATTAGGATGTATGGCCTTGGCATTTATAAGGTAGGGCAAGTCAAGAAAGCTATGGAATGACAAGTACTTCTTAGTGAGTAATTTCTTATTTTTCTTATTAAGTGCTCCCACACATCGATCAATTACAGTGACATAAGAGGGTAGAAGGAATTGGCTTTTTAGCTTGGTGCTCATGTGAATCAATTGATCCATAAGGTATCGGTCAGTTTGGATAAACTTATTATTGGTTAAGTAGAAAAGTAAGGCTAGGTCCTTTTAAGAGACCTTCTCATTACCATCACCTCTTGCATTGAATGAGAAGGTGATGATACGATGAAAAAGTCAGTTATGAAGGGTCTGAATATATTTAGTTAAGGAGGTTTTTGGGTCGTGTTTGGTTTCGGTAGATATCTCAGACCAAAACTCGAAGGATATGATATCAAGTGCAGAGATGATGAAAGGAATATTATCCCCTATTTGAAAATTGAAGATGTTGGAAAGTTGCTCAAAAGTAATAAAGAAAAGATCCCTAAAAGCCCTAAAAATCAACCTATACTAAGCTATTCAAGATTCTGTTCTTTAGTTCAAAATGACCGTGCACATGAATTCCTAAATAATTTCTTTATAGTCGGGTTTGTCTCTGAAGATGAACTTATTGCAGCCCAAATTAGAGTGATAGGCATGGATTTCATCCTTGATTCTAAGGGATTTAAGGGGAAAGCTAGAAGGAATCTTATTGGGTTAGATGATTTTGGAAGAATTGGCTTTGTATCAATCCTTTTCTTCCTTAGTGATCCCTTTCATCAAATGAAGGGTCGAAGAACTAAAGAGTTGGGCTATGCTCTTAGGAGCCATTTGAAATGAGAGAGGATTTGAAGAAGGTTTGAGGTAAAAGAATGAGGAGAGATGAAAAGATGGTGTAAATGTTAGTTAGAACACTATTACAAGGGTTTAAATAGGCAAAAAATATGTGCGAAAATGGTAACAAATGGTCAAATTTGCATTTAATGAGGGGGTGCCATATGTTTGGAGTCAAATCAGTTAATGTTTAGCAATTACTCGAATTCACAATCGCTAAATACAAAAAATCTGAGTAACGAATAAAAATTCCTAGAAAATGAAAAGTGTCAAAGGTTAAACTTTGAATTTTGTAAAAATTCAAGGTGGAGAAAGGAAATAGTGATCGCAAAATGATGGGAGACAAAAGGATTGACAAGTACTTGTAAATCACGAATGTGAAAAGGAAGTAGTGACCGCAAATTACAAGGCAAGAAAAGAAAACATGAAGAGAAAAAATTTGACCTTCTAAGTTGTGACCCACTTAATATATTGATGATTAATTCATGCAAATTAGCATAAAGAGATAGATTTGCTTAAACAATTAAGACATTCAAAGAAGTATAGTACATATTCATCAAATATAACAATCACTCATTCAAAACAATTCACAAAAATAAAGAACATTCGAAAAGATCCAAACTCTAGGGTGCTTTCATCAAGCATTCCCAAGTCTCTCTTAATGAATTTATCCTTTCTTTATTGAGAGGTTTAATGAAAATATCCGCAAATTAATGATTAATGTCTATAAATTCTAACACTAAATCACCATTTTTGACATGATATCTAAGAAAATGATGGTAGCACTCATTGGTGATCAGTAGTGATCTCTAAGAAGATGATCGTAGCACTCATTGCTTAATCTTTCAAAACATCCTTGTCTAGTTTGATGGTAACACTCATTGGTGTCCTTGCTATTTTGAACCATTCCATTCCAAATTTATTGAGTATATCCCTTATTTACTTAGCTTGGTTAAAGAAAATCCCTTCTTTGATTTGCTTTATTTATAGGCCAAGAAAGAACTTGATCTTCCAATCATGCTTATCTCAAATTTCTTAGTCATACACTTAGTAAAATCCTTACAAAGAAATTTGTTAATAGCACCAAATATATTATCATAAACATATATTTGTACAATAAGTGTGTAATGATTGTGCCTTTTAACAAACAAAGTTGTATCAACCTTCCCTTTTTCAAAATCATTTTGCAAAACAAATGAACTAAGCCTTTCGTACCAAGCTCTTGGAGCTTGTTTTAAATCATTCAAGGCTTTATTTAACTTAAAAACATGATTTGGAATGATATGAGATTCAAAACTAGGAGGTTGATCAACATAAACTTCCTCTTCAATGAGACCATTTAAAAAAGAACTTTTAACATCCATTTGGAAAAGTTTGAAATTTATGTGACATGCATATGCTAAAAGAATCCTAATGGCCTCTAATATTGCTATGAGGGCATAGGTTTCATCATAATCAATGCCTTCTCTTGGTTGTACCCCTTAGTAACCAATCTAGCCTTATTTTTAGTCATGAAATTGTGCTCATCTAACTTATTCCTAAACACTCACTTTCATCCTATAATAGGATGTTCCTTAGGCCTAGGAATAAGTTCCCATACATTATTTCTTTGAAATTGGTTGAGTTCCTCTTGTATAACAATTATCCAACTCTCATTATCAAAAGACTCATCAATAGATTTTGGCTCAAATTGAGAGACAAATACAAGATTATTATATAAAGATTTGAGTTGAGATCTAATACTTACACCCTTAGAGGTAACACCAAGGTAGATCTTTGTGTGATGCTTGGAGAATCTCTAATCCTTAGGAAGATATTGATTTGGGGTTTCCACTTGTTGATGTTGAAGTTCCTTTTCTTCTCTTGATCACATGCCTTCATCATGGTCTTTACCCATCTCTCTTATGGTTGACTCTAACTCTAATTTTTCAAAGTCACCTACAAGATTATTAATAAGAGAACATTTTCCAAGATCAAGTTTACTAGATTCATCAAACACAATATTCATAGACTCTTTAACAACTATAGTACTCTTATTGAAAACTCTATAGGCTTTGCTAGAGGTGGAATATCCTAGAAAAATATTTTCATTTGTTTGTGAATCAAATTTTCCAAGATTATTTTTAGTATTTAAGATGTAGCACTTTCATCCAAACACTCTTAGGTATGATAACTTAGGATTTCTACCATTCCAAAGCATATAAAAAGTTTTATTAAGAATGGCTGTTTTGAAAACACGATTTGCAATGTAACATGAAGTGTTGATGGCTTCAGCCCAAAAGCATATAGACAATAAATACTCATTGAGCATAGTTCTAGCCATCTCTATTAATATTTTATTTTTCCTCTCTACAACAACATTTTGTTGTGATGTTCTAGGAGTTGAAAATTTATGAAAAATCACATTTTCTAAGCAATACGATTCAAAAGATTCACTTTGAGATTCTTTTCCATGGTCTCTCCTTGTAAAAGAAATGAAGTAACCCTTTTCATTTTAAACTCTTTTTGCAAAACTTTTATAAGCATTAAAGTTGTCATATTTGTGATTTAGAAAGTATACCCAAGTAAACCTAGAGTAATCATCAACTAGGACAAGTACATAATATTTTTCACCTAAACTACCACTTCTAGTAGGTCCAACCAAGTCTATATGGATAAGTTGAAGAGGTCTAGATGTACTTACAACATTCTTTGTTTTGAAAGAGGATAGTTATTGCTTTTTTATTTGGCATGGTCTATATGTCTTGTCTTTTGAGAACTTTAGCTTGGGAAGACCTTCCACTTGTTTTCCTTTTGATAAGCTTTATAGGAGCTTCATGCTAGTATGTCCAAGTCTTCTATGCCAAAGCCAAACTTCATTGCTAAGTGACATAAGACACTTCAAAGATTGGTTAGCCAAGTTGTCTAAGTCAATTAGGTAGGTATTGCCCTTTTTTTACCCTTAAAGACTACCCTTTTATCCACCAACCTGGTAACTCGACATTCACTAAGGCCAAATGTGACTTTGTTACCCTTATCATATAATTGACTTACACTAAGCAAATTATGTTGTAAACCATCTACAAGTAAAACGTCATCAATGAGAGAACAACCATTCTTACCATTAGTTCCAATGACAATTACTTTACCCTTGGCATTGTTTTTAAAAGTGATATTGCCACCTTCCTTCTGTTTTATGGCTTTGAATAACTTGTTATTGCCTGTCATGTGCTTGGAGCATTCACTATCCAAATGCTAGTCATTCATTTCATTAGTGGTTGCCAAACAATCTTACACAACATAAATAAATAATTTTTGTTTAGGCACCCAAGCATACTTGGGTCCTAGGGGGTTAGGCCTAGAAGGGTCCTCTAATTTGATGTGAGCCTTTCTAGTATAATAATGAATGTTTATATGACCAAACTTTATGCAATAGTGACATTGAAGTATAGACTTATGAGTCTCCTCCTATACATGGCTTTGGTATGAGCAAGGTTTTTTCTCATCCCATGATGATGTAATGTGAGCATGAGCATGAATGCTTAGGTGTAGAGGTGAACTTTCTATGTGTGTTAGGGTGAGCATGTTTCTTAGTGTAAATGTATGCATGGTTAGCCTTTTTTGGCATAGGCTTTGAGCCTTAATGTGCCTTCCTTTTACCCTTGGGCAATGGCGGCTTAGTGTTTGGTGCACTTTTCCTTTAACTATCTCAATATTAGATGTTTGAAGAGTTGAAGCCCTAATGAAGGTTATGAGAAGGGGATTGGATGATGAGGAGGCTCCATTGATGCTAAGACCATGTCTAACTAGTGGGGATCTTGAGATACAATTAATGTATATAAAGCTTCCTTCCCTTTAGAAACTAAGAAATGGAATTTTTAAGCTCAATTTCCACTCTTTTCAAGCTATTATTTTTCATTCTTAAGGAACTTAGAGAGGATGAAAACTTAGAGAGACTCTCGATAGATTTCTTGAGTTTTTCATTATAAGTCCTCAACTCACTTATAAGATCATTTAAGGATTCAAATTCATCATCTAGTTTGGAGCTTTTTTTCTTGCAAGCTCTTATTTGTGACTTGTATTTGTCACATCTCAAAGTAAGAGCTTCTAAGAGCTCATCATCTGCATCATCTAATTCATCATTATTTTCATAAGAATGGGGTGAATAGCTTACCTCATTTGAAGAGTCGTCTTGTGCCATTGAAGCACAAATTTATAACTTCCTCCTATTCATCATCTTCATTGAGTTGTCATCCCAAGTTGCTTTGAATCTCTTCCTCTTTTCTTTGTCCCATTTCTTCTTCTTCTTCTTTAATTTGGGGCAGTCATACTTGATGTGGGCTTGTTTGCCATACTTATAGCATGTAACCTCACCATTCTTTCCTTGAGATTTGGAATTGCATTTTTTTGAAGTTTCTTCTATCTTTTTTTCTCCTTTTTAGATCCTTTGTTCTTCTAGAAGTATGGCCAACTCATCCTCTTCTTTATTACTATCCTTCTCACGTGAAACAACCTTTGGTTCCTTTTCTTTAGATGAAGATTTGAGATCCAAGGTCTTCTTTTCTGCTTTGTGTCCTTGCCCTCTCATCTTTTTCATCTCCTTATCCTTCTTTAAGGCTAGCTCTTTAGTTAGAAGCTTGCCTATGATAACATCAGTTTGCACCTTCCCAATCTCTAGAATTGACTTTTGGATGCTGCAAACTCTTGCACAAAATTTTTTAAAAGGTAAAGATTTAAGAATTTTTGAATTTACCTCATGATTAGTAAGAATCCTTTCGAATTTTTCATGTTTGTGACAATCGAAAAGAGTTTGTTTATCATATATGTGATGCTTTCATTCTCCTTCATCATAAATGGCTCTTATTTAGTCACATACATTTCTAGTCTCCTTGACTTCACCAATGTAGTGCTTTCATGGTAGTTTTTCAAGGCCTTTCATATCCTGTGGATTGTGAGGCAATGTTGAACCCTTCCTATTTCTTCTCCTGATAGAGAGTAAGAAGGATTTCCATAACCCTCTTATTCCATTAGATCTCCTATGAGTTTCAACTCATTCTTCTTTTGGAATCAATTTTTCACTTCCATCAACCACCTTAATAGGTGGTTTCTACTATTTTGCTACGATGTCCCAAAGATCCACCATATCGTTCTTTAACTATATCTCCATCCTATACTTCAAATGAGTATAGTCGGAGCCATCAAAATATGACTTCAGATGGGTATGAATTCTTTCTTGTGCCATTGATCTTTTCTTATGTAATTAAGGCTTAAAATGAGACTTGGCTCTAATACCACTTATTGGCCCTTTGAGCACTAAGAAGGGGGGTTGAATTGGTGGAAAACTAAAAAATTTGGAGGGAAGATGAGGTGTTTAGAGATTAGAAGAAGAGTAGAAAGAAAGAACACACAATTTTTATAGTGGTTCGAGTGTTAACAAATCCTACGTCCACTCCCCAATTCTTCACAATTAGGTATTTTGCTCAACTCAATGTGGTATTTTCAAGCTCACACCAAACTTCTACAATATGATTTGATGGCTCACAAAAAATCCTACAATTTTTATTTCAAGGCTCACATAAAACCTCAATCAAATGTTTTACAAAGGCTAACACTTTAACCTATTACAATAGTTTTGATGGCTAGGCTAACTCTCAACCTAATAATTACAATGGTATTTAATGCTTACACCCAATAATAATAACTCATAATCAAAGAATAATAAGTTGCGAAGTAAATTTGCAAGAGTTTGGCTACAATTAATGAAATTCTCTTGCATTAATATTTGTTTGGTGGAGTATTTATAGGCAACAACCACCAAAGAGACGTTATAAAGAAACTATACCTAAATATCTAAGGTAAGTTAGGCAAATTTTGCATTAAATGTCTGTCAGACTGATTTAGTTGGGAAGATCGAAATCAAGATAGAGAACCTCATTTTGTGTCTAATAGCTAATCACGTGGCTGCTGTTATTGGTGTTCCAAGAAATATAGTTATTGTGTTTGACTAACCAACCAAAAGTCACGATCGCGATTGAGATCCTTCTTGGGTGTGACAGGATCTCGAATACTTCTATTTGGTGAAGAGAAATCACTCCCATGAGTCACAGTTGTGAGAGGTTATTCGCCCTCGTGAATTTTGATTTTCGAATAGTCATCTTGGACACTTGGCATATTATGGTTGAAGACTTGGTTTCGTCCATTTAGTTATAAAATTCGCAGTTGCGACTCAGGACGTGAATACCACCGCGAAGCTCTCTAAGTGTCATTCAAATCTTCCTTGGCTGGATCGCAGTTGTGATTTCCTCTATAAATTCTTATGGTCCAAGTTCATCCATCATAGTTGAAAGGTCATGGTTGCGACTTAGAGGATCCTGACTGTGAATTTGGATGCCTTACTCAATGATAGAGATTTAGACTTCCATCCAACTTCCAATGCAAGCCTAACTTAAAAACTATAAAAACAACACTTAAACAAGGCAATAGTACCTATCAATCTTTATTGTCAATATCAAAAGAGGCATTTGACTTAGATTTGACCTACTTAGTCCAATAATCTCCCCCTTTTGACTTGACAACTTAGATTGATTTTACTTAAGGAAAATGCATTGCATGACTGTGAAGTTAAGATGGTCAATACTCAATTATCATTACATCTAAATAAATCTAATTTTTTACAATTATTTCATTGATCAATACTTAACTTCAATTATTTTTTTTACTCTTTGAACATACAATACTCCAAGAATCTTAAATCACTATTGACACAAGAATAATTGAATTTAATCAAAGAATAATAACTATAACTAACTAATTATAAACAAAATCCTAATAATCCTAAATTAATCGAATGAAATTTAAAATTTCAAATCTATGCCCCTCCCCCTCCCCCAAAGTTAAAGGTAACATTGTTCTCAATGTTTGGAATAAAAATGAAAGTAAAAATGCAAGGACAAAAAGACAAATACTCTTTTTTTTTATGTGGGATTTTGGACATATTTGATGTGATATTTCCATAAAAGATTGAATCAACAGCCATCAATTGCTGCACTTGACTTTTTCCTTCACTAATAAATCAAGATTTGTTAGAATAGTGTGAAAATAAAAATAAATAGTGGTGCATGTGGACAAAATTATGCAAATACGAATGATCTATGC
Organism: Omphalea diandra; assembly: GCA_949677035.1. Classification (NCBI taxonomy): domain Eukaryota; kingdom Viridiplantae; phylum Streptophyta; class Magnoliopsida; order Malpighiales; family Euphorbiaceae; genus Omphalea; species Omphalea diandra. The sequence goes on along the minus strand of CATIWR010096786.1, from coordinate 21,190 downwards.
AATAGGCCAAACTCCTGGATTTAATCCAGCAGCATGCCTGCTTGATATAAACAGTCTCAAAATTCTCAAAAACACCTGGGCAACAATCTTAATTTACAAATTTTTCAACAAACTCAATAATTTTTTTTCCAAATTCTTAAAAATAAAATTATTTTCCCACATTTCTCAGATTTGCATATAATTACAAATAAGTACACGCATTCTTAACCACCAACTTTTGTATTCAATTAAGCACATTATCAGTAAATTGAACCTTCTATTAAAATTTATCAGAGAATTGTGTGTCATATTCTCATAATGAAAAACCGTCTCATGCTTGTGAAAAATCATAAATTAGGAACCACAATTTCTACAAATGAAATATATTTTTCTTCTCACAATTGCATCCGTGAAAAAAGAAATAAAAAATTACTAAACAAATTAACCAGTGACATAATTCACAAAAATAAAATTAAAAATTAAAATAATACAAAATAACTTTTCAAGTAATTGATATCTCAAAAATTTTTAACAAGTACTTCAACAAACAAAACACCAGATTACCCAAAAATCTAAAATACCCAATTATTCACACATAACAAAACAACTTCAGATTACCAATCTAAGCTCTGTAACAGTTAAACACAAAAAATCCCAAAATAAAATTACTAAAAAAATTAATTCTAAACTTACAACAATTTGAAACACAAAAATAGCCAATTGATAGTATAAAAAAATATAAAAGAAGAAGAAGAAGAAGAAGAAAAATTAAGGAAAATAGAAGAAAAAAATTTAAATAAATAAAAAAATGAAAAATATTTGGTTTGGTGGTAGAGATTGTTGTTGGAAGAATCCCATATGCATAAGAAAATTTGTTGCGACTTGTTGTCAATCCAATCTAAGCTCTCCATTATATAGTGGCTTAAATTTTTTTTTTTTCAAATAAGAGCTAGCAAAAAAAAAAAAAAAAGATTAGGTTTCTTTTTGCAACTATTTTGATGATAGACATGATGAGATTTGGGTGGTTTTTGGAGGAAAGAGAAATTGGGTTGGTTTGGAGAAAGGGGGGGAGATGACAATGAATAAAGTTTAGGGTTTGTGTGTGTCAAGTTTAAGAGGAAACAAGATAGGTATTTAAAGTGAGGTGTCATTCACGTCATGCATGGTCTGATGCATGACCCATGCAACATGGCTGCAATTGAATTTTAGTATTTTCTTTCATTTTTGAACCGTCAAAGTGTTGTACCCTCTATAATCACATATTTTGTTGTTGCCCCATGATCATTCCCCCCAAAATAACTTGCAATTAATTAAAATTAACTAAATTAACTCAAATTAAACACAAAAATAGAAATAAAATTAACTAAATTAACTCGAATTATATATAAAAATAACAATCTAACTAAGAATTAAACTAGTAAAAACTACTAAATTTTTAAGAATTTAAGCGTTAAACTAATTGAAAACTGAAAATACAAAAAAAAAATGTAGAATTGGAACTAAACAAACTAAAGTGACTGAAATAAGTTAAACCATCGGGTTGCCTCCCAACAAACACTTGTTTGAAGTCATTAGCTCAACTTTTTCCATAAATTCTAAGCTTAAAGGTGAATTTACAAGAAGAATTTCTCCCTTTGGCATTGCATTATTACATAAAGAAGGCTTTAAATGCTGGTCATTCACTTTGAACGTTTTAACACAATCTCCTTTTTGTAATTTTATAGCTTAATGCAGAAAACTTGCACCACCTTGAAAGGTTTGAATCCATGAAATTGCAGCTTTTCTAGAAAAAGTCTAAGATGTGAATTAAACAATAACACCTATTGTACTACTTTAAAAGAATGCTTATGAATATGCTTAACATGTCATAGCTTGGTTTTCTCCTTATATATCCAATCATTTTCATAAGCATCACCTTGGAATGCATATCCCAAATTAAAACAAAGAGGTTTTGATGCTAGAACTAGAACTTTTTCACTTGATGAGGAATCCTCACCCTTTGTCCAAAATTCTCAAAATTGTAATTTTTAAATGGAAGGGTTTCTTCCAAAAATTTGGTTGCATTTTCATGATCCTTATGTAATGGTGATACCCCTTGAACCATGCAAGCTTCAAATGGAGGTTCTTGAATTAGATCATGAGCCACATCCATCCTATTGCAATCTTCAATAAAAGAAGGTTGTATTATTGCTTTTAAAATATTAAAACTCTATTGATTCTCCCATCACATTCAATGTTAGCTTCCCATTCTTCCCATTAATTATAGCTTCCGCAATTGCCAAGAATGGTCTTTCAAGGATCAATGGAATGTCTACATCCGTATCCATATCGAGCGTAATGAAATCTACTGGCATAATGAACTGCTCTACTTGGATGAGAATGTTCTCCACCACTCCAACCGAGTGTTTACTAGAGTAATTCGCTAATTGTAATGTCAATGAAATTGGTTGGATCTTACCAAGTTTCAATTCTAGCAAATAGAAAGAGACATTAGACTAATACTAGCACTAAATCACATAGTGTTCTATCAAATTTGCAACTAAAATTTGTCAAGAAATAAAGAAACTCTATGGATCCTTAAGCTTTGGTGGAAGCTTATTTTAGATTATAATGTTACATTCTTAGAAGAGAGCTATGGTCTCAAATTCCTCCAACTTTCTCTTGTTAGGTAAAAGCTGTTTGAGTAATTTTACATATTTTGGCATTTATTCTAAGACCTTGACAAACGGAATATTGACATAAATTTGCTTGAAAAATCTCCAAGAACTTAGCATATTGCTTGTCCAACTTGTGTGTTTGCAACTGTTGAGGAAAAGGAATTGGTGGAACATAAGGTTTTACCAGTGTAGGTTCACTTCCCTCATTCTCCTTAGGTTCTTTCATCTTATCATTCTCATTCGGACTGAAATTTAGGGCTGGCTCTTCATTTTCTTGAACTAATATTTTCTAGATTTTTAAGGATTTTAGGCTTTTTTGAGATTATTTTCTCACTTTCACCCTTGTCATTGAGTGAGGGGTTAGGTATCTCCATATCACTCCTTAAAGTAATTGCTTTGCATTCTCTTAGGTTAATTTTAGTCTTTGTAGGCAATATACCTTGCATTCTTTCATTGATAGTGTTAGCCAATTGCTTAATTTACATCTCCAAGTGTCGGTTGTGTTGTTCCATTTGGTTCACCTTTATTTCAAGCTAGTATATCTTTGTTTAGCTTGGTCTCCACCTTTTCAAATTTCTCAATTAAGAACTTTTGCATGTCCAATGATTGCTTTTCTTCTTGCTGGGTTGGTTGAGCTATGAAAACTCCACCTTGTTGCCTTTGAGGAGAACTAGAAGAATGAGAAGGCTTAGTTTGATTGTCTTAGTTATTCTATGAAAAGTTGGGATGATTCCTCCACCAGAGATTGTAGGTGTTGGAATATGGATTATTGGGTTACCTATTGAAGTTGGAAGTGTATTACACATACTCGATAAAATTTTGAATAAAAGAACTCACCACTTAGCATTCGATTCCTATATGTGCTCCTCCACACCATTCGCAATTCAATGGTGGGGTAGTGATGATTTGCATACTTACTCTTCTAAGGTTTTTTGCAAGAGCATCCATCTTAGCATTATGGTATAGGTATGAATGTCATAAAAACCCATAACTTGTTTCTTAATTCCCTTTTTACCTGCCCATTGGTAATTATTTGAGGCCATCTTTTCCAACAATACATATGCTTTATTGGTTGATTTTATGATGGGTGCAACTCCTACTGCAAAATCAATAGTAATGCGTATTGAATGGTTAAGCACATTATAGATGGTTTGCAAGCCATTGATAGCCCTTAAACACCAAAAAGAGGGGTTAAATTGATGGAAATCTAAAAAATTTAGAGGGAAGATGAAGTGAATAGAGATTGGATGAGAAAGGGAAAGAAAGAAAATACAATATTTATAGTGGTTCTTGTGTTAACAAACCCTACATCCGCTCCCTAATTTTTCACAATTAGGTGTTTCACTAACTCAAAGTGGTGTTTCCAAACTCATACCAAACTTGTACAATGTGTTTTAGTGGCTCACGCATAACCCTACAATTTGTTTTTTAAGGCTCACACAAAAACCTCAGTAAAGTGTTTTACAAAGGTCATGATTTAGACAAACACAATATTTATAGCAACTGTGATTTAGAAGTTCATGACTGTAAATTTGGATGCCTTACTGAATGCTAGAGATTTAGACTTTCATCCAACTTTCAATTCAAAACTAACTTAAAAACTGTAAAAACAACACTTAAACAAGATATTAGTACCTATCAATCTTCATTGTCAAGATCAAAAGAGACCTTTGACTTACGTTTGACCAACCTAGTCCAGCAGTCTCCCCCTTTGTGATTTTGACAACTTTGATTGATTTTACTTAAAGAAAATGAATTACATGAGTGTGAAGTTGAGATGGTCAACATTTTTAACAAAATACTTATTGATCAACTAAGTTTATCACATATTATATTTTGAATTAGATCGCTCCCATTGCTCCCCATCAACTTATACTTCCCTTGATAATATGTCATGTAAATTCTTTTACTCTTATTTCTCTCCCATTTGGTAAGATTAAGAAGAGAGTTGAATTTGAAAATTTAAGTAAAAGTGCATAGGTGACAGATATATAAAGCATAAATTGGGATAGAAGAGCAAACACACATGATAAATAAGTATATGAAATAGAAATTATAAACACTTTTATTTATAGAAAACTGTGGGATCACATACTTACAAAGGAAATAAAACAAAAGAAAATACTATAAGCCTATACAAAAAAACTAAGAGATTGGAAAGCTATCATAATCTCCAGAGTCAGTAATTTCTTTATTTGCACCTCTTCCTTGTGGTTCATCCCCTTCCTCTACCTCTTGATCATCTTCTTTTTCAGGAGAATCCTCCTAATCTTCGAAATTAGGGAGGTGGCAAGGAGTAGCCCCCACCTTCTCTCGAAGATCCATCAAATCACTATGAAGGTGGGAAAGTATAAGAAATCTCCTATTGATCATCCTCATAACTTTATGCAGTTTCTTATTTATTGAAGAGAGAGAGATGACAGAGGATTTTGTTTTGGGCTTAGGTTGGGGACATGGAATTGGTTGAACACCCTCTTCTATGACAAGCCTCTTCCTGTTTGAGGCTTGAGAAGTTTCTACTTCCTAGCCCCAAAAGAACCCAAGGTGTAGGTATAAGAATCAAATGTATGGCCTTGGCATTTATTAGTTAGGGCAAGTCAAGAAAGTTATGGGAGGACAAGTACTTCTTTGTGAGGAATTTCTCATTTTCCTCATTGAGTGCTCCTACATATCGATAAATTACTATGACATGAAAGGGTAGAAGAAATTGGTTTTTTATCTAGGTATTCATATGAATCAATTGATCCATAAGGTATCAACCGGTTTGGATGGATTTGTTCTTGATTAAACAAAAAAGAAAGGTTAGATCCTTTTGAGAGACCTTTTCGTTACCTTCACCTCTTGCATTGATAGAGAAGGTGATGATATGATGAAGAAGCCAATTGGAAAATGTCCAGATATATTTGGCTAAAGAAGTTTTTAGGTCGTGTTTGGTTTCAATTGATATCTTAGACCAAAATTCTGAGTAAATGATATCAAGTGCAGAGATGATGAAAGGAATATCATCTTCCACTTGAAGATTAAAGAGGTTGGAAACTTCCTTAAAGGTGATAAAGAAAGGATTCCTGAAAGCCCTAAAAATCAAGCCATATTGACCTGCCCTATACTTGGCTCTACTGCTCAAAGTGACCATGCACATGAATTCCCAAATGATTTCTTCATAACCAGGTTAATCTCTGAAGATAGACTCTTTCCAGCCTAGATTGGAAAGGTAGACATGGATTTCATCATTGATTATAAAGGATTCAAGGAGAAAGGTTAAGGGATTCTTATTAGGTTGGATAATTTTAGAAGAATTGGCTTTGTAGTGGTCATTTTCTTCTCTAGTGATCCTTTTCATCAAGTGAAGGGCATGAGGAGTAGAGGGTTGGCCTATGCCCTTACCTTTTTTTTTTTGCTCTAGAAAGCTTTTTAAGAGCCATTGGAGATGAGAGAAGATTGGAAGAGGTTTGAGGTAGGAGAATGAAGAGAGATGAAGAGATTATGTAAATGTGAGAAGAAATACTATTACAAAGGTTTATATAGGCAAAGAATAGGTGTAAAAATGATAAAAAAAATGGTCAGATTTACAATTAATGAGGGGATACCATCGATTGGTAGTCAAATCAGTGAATGTTTGGCAGTTACTATAATTAGCAACCACAAATGTCAAGTCGTGATCGCTAATTACAAAAAATCTTAGTAATAGATAAAAATTCCTTGAAAACTAAAGGAGTCAACGGTCAAAACTTTTGAATTTTAAAAAAAATCATGGTGAAGAAATGAAATAGTGACCACAAAATGATGGGGGACAGAAAGTTTAACAGGTGCCTGTAAATTGCGACTGTGAAAAAAAAGTAGTGATCACGAATTAAGAGGTAAGAAAAAAAAAACATGAAGAGATAAGATTTGATATTTCTAGATGTGATCTACTTAATATATTAAAGCTTAATTCATGCAAATTGGCGTAGAGAAACACATTTGTATTAAGGAATTAAGACATCCAAAAAAGTATAGTACACATTCATCAAATATAGCAATCAATCATTCAAACAACACACTAAACAAAAAACATTCTAGAAGATAATCATTTAAATAATACACTAAACAAAGAACATTCTAAAAGATCCAATTTTCACTCTAGGGAGCTTCTATCAAACATTTGCAACTCTTTCTTAATAAAGTTCATACTTTCTTCATTGAGAGGTTTACTAAAAATATCTACAAGTTGATGATTAGTGTCAATAAAATCCAACACTACATCACCATTTTGGGCATGATCTCTAAGAAAATGATTCCTAATGTCAATGTGTTTACTTATAGTGTGTTGGATGAGATTCTTTGAAAGATTTATTACACTAGTGCTATCACATTTGATAGGAATGTGATTAACAACTTTGTCATAATTCTTTAATTGTTGTTTCATCTAAAGAACTTGGGTGCAACAATAACCTGTAGCCATATATTCTGCTTTAATGATTGATGAGGCAATTAAAACTTACTTCTTACTAAACCTAGCATTCTCTTGTGAATTGACAAGTTTTAGAAATGCTCATTTTATCTAGCAAGCTATTGGCGTAATTTGCATCCGAATATCTTATAAGGCTAAAGGATGAATTTGTAAGATACCATAAACCTAACTATAATGTGCCATATAAATATTTACAAATCCTTTTAACAATATTAAGATGTGATTCTTTAGGGTAGGATTAAAATCTAGCACATATGCATACACTAAACATGATATCAGGTCTAGAGGCAGTAAGATAGAGTAGAGAACCAATCTTACCTCTATATCTCTTCTCATCAACAGACTTACCCGATTCATCCTTATCTAGTTGATGGTAGTAGTCATTGGTGTCTTTGCTACTTTGTATCCTTCCATGCCAAATTTCTTGAGTATATCCTTTATGTACTTGGCTTGGTTGATGAAAATCCCGTCTTTTGTTTGCTTGATTTATAGACCAAGAAAGAACTTGAGCTCTCCCATCATGCTCATCTCAAACTCCTTAGTCAAACACTTAGCAAAATCCTTACAAAGAGATTTATTAGTAGTTCCAAATACGACATCATCAACATATATTTGCACAATGAGTGTGTCATGATTGTGCCTTTTAACAAATAAAGTTGTATCAACGTTCCTTTTTTCAAAATCATTTAGCAAAAGAAATGAACTAAGCCTTTTGTACTAATATCTTAGAGCTTGTTTCAAACCATATAAGACTTTATTCAACTTAAAAACATGGTTTGGAAAAATATGAGATTTAAAACTAGGAGGTCGTTTAACATAAACTTCCTCCTCAATGAGACCTTTCAAAAATACACTTTTAACATCTATTTGAAAAAGTTTAAAATTCATGTGACATGCATATACTAAAAGAATCCTAATGGCCTCTAATCTTACTATGGGGGCATAGGTTTCATCATAATCAATGCCTTCCTCTCGATTGTACCCCTTTATAACCAATCTAGCCTTATTTCTAGTAATGAAATCGTGCTCATCTAACTTATTCCTAAACATCCATTTGCATCGTACAATAAGGTGTTCCTTAGGCCTAGGAACAAGTTCCCATACATTATTTCTCTCAAATAGATTGAGTTCCTCTTGCATAGAAATCACCCAACTCTCATCATCAAGAGCCACATCAATAGATGTTGGCTCAAATTGAGAAACAATGAAAGATTATTGTCTAAAGAATATAGTTGAGATATACTACTTACACCCTTGGAAGTATCACCAATGATAAGATCCTTTGGGTGATGTTTGGAGAATCTCTAATCCTTGGGAAGATCTTGATTTGAGGTTTCTACTTATTGTGGTTAGCATTCTGCTTCTTTTCTTAGTGGTTTGACTTCATAATGGTTTTTAGCCTTCTCTCTTGAGGTTGATTCCAACTCAAGTTTTTCAAAGTCACCAATAAGATTATCAATAAGAGAACCTTTCCCAAGATTAAGTTTATTAGATTCATCAAACATAATATTCATAGACTTTTTAACAACCGTAATACTCTTATTGAAAACTTTATAGGCTTTGCTAAAGGTGGAATATTCTAGGAAAATACCTTCATTTATTTTTTATTCATATTTTCCAAGTTGTCCTTAGAATTTAAGATTTGGTACTTTCATCCAAACATTTTTAGGTAAGATAACTTAGGCTTTCTACCATTCCAAAGCTCATAAGAAGTTTTATTAAGAATGGGTCTGTTGAAAACACGATTTGCAATGTAACACGAAACATAAGTAATTAGGCAATGAATACTCATTAAGCATAGTTCTAACCATCTCTACTAGTGTTCTATTTTTCCTCTCTACAACACCATTTTGTTATGGTGTTCTTAGAGTTGAAAAGTTATGAAAAATCTCATTCTCTAAGCAATAAGATTCAAAAGATTCATTTTGAAATTCTTTTCCCTGGTCACTCCTTATAGAATAAATGAAAAAACCCTTTTCATTTTGAATTCTTTTTATAAAACTTTTAAAAGCATCAAAGGTGTCATGCTTATGAGCTAGAAATGATACCCAAGTAAACCTGGAGTAATTATCAACTAGGATAAGTTCATAATATTTTCCATCTAAACAAGCACTCTTAGTAGGTCCAATCAAATCGATATGCATAAGTTGAAGAGGTCTAGAAGTACTTACAATATTCTTTGCTTTGAAAGAGGATAGATGTGGCTTTCCCATTTGGCGTAGTCCACATGTCTTGTCTTTTGAGAACTTTAGCTTGGGAAGACCTTCCACTAGCTTTCCTTTTGATAGGCTTTGTAGGAGCTCCATGTTGACATGACCAAGTCTTCTATGCTAAAGCCATGTTTTATTGCTAGGTGACACAAGACACTTGTAAGATTGTTTACCCAAATTGTCTAAGTCAATTAAGTAGGTATTGCTCCTCGTTTCACTCTTGAAGACTACCTTTTTATCCATCAATGTGGTCACTCGATATTCTTTAGTGTCAAAGATGACTTTGTTACCCTTATCACATAATTGACTTACACTAAACAAATTATGTTGTACACCATTTACAAGTACAACATCATAAATGAGAGAAAAACCATTTTTACCAATTATTCTAATGCCAATGACCTTACCCTTAGCATTTTTTCCAAAAGTGACATTGCTATCTTTCTGCTCTTTTTTTGCCATGAATTGCTTCTTGTTGCTCGTCATGTGCTTTGAGCAACTACTATCCATATGCCAATCATTCACTTCATTGGTGGTTACCAAACAATCTTACACAACACAAAGAAATCATTTTTATTAAGGTATCCAAGCATACTTGGTTCCCAGGGGGTTGGGCTTAGAATGGTCCTCCAATTTGAAGTGAGTCTTCCTAATATAGTAATGAATATTTATATGATGAAACTTCATGCAATAATAACAATGGAGTTCAGACTTATGAGTCTTCCTCCTGCACATGGCTTTGGTATGAATAGGGGTACTCCGCATACTATGATGATGTGAATGTGAGCATGTACATGAATGGTTAGGGGTAGAAGAGAACTTTCTGTGTGTGTTGGGGTGAGCATGTTTCTTGGTGTAAATGTATTCATGGTTGCCCTCTTTGGCATAAACTTTGAACCTTGATATGCCTTCCCTTTGCCCTTGGGCAATGGTGACTTAGTGTTATGAGCACTCTTCCTCTCAACTACCTTAATACAAGATGTTTGAGGTGTTAGAGCTCTAATGAAGGTCGTGAGAGGGGGATTAGATGATAAGGAGGCTCTATTGAAGCAGAGACCACGTCTAACTAATGGGAGTCTTTGAGATACAATTAATGCACCTAAAGCTTCATTCCCTTTATGAAACTTAGAAATGGAATTTCTAAGCTCAATTACCACGCCTTTCAAGGTATCATTTTCCTTTCTTAAGGAATTTAGAGAGGATGAAGACTTAGAAAGACTCTCTATAAACTTTTAACGTTATTCTTTAGCAGTCCTCAACTCACTTATAATATCATTTAAGGATTTAAATTAATCCTCTAGTTTGGAGCATTTTCTCTTATAAGTTTTCTTTTGTGACTTGTATTTGTCACATTTCAAGGTAGGAACTCATCATCTACATCATCTAATTCATCATAATTTTCATAAGAATGGGGTGAAGAGCTTACCTTATTTGAAGAGTCATCTTGTGCCATGAAGCATAGATTTTCTACTTTTTCCTCTTTATCCTCTTCACTTGAGCTTTCATCTCAAGTTGCTTTGAAGCATTTCTTATTCTCCTTATCCCCTTTCCTCTTCTTTCTTAGCTCAGAGCAATCATACTTGATGTGGAATTTAAGTCACATTCATAGCATGCGACCTTACCCATCATTTCCTTAATATTAGGAGTTGTTTTCTTGAAGTTTTTTCTATCTTTTCTTCTCCTTATCAGCTCTTTTGTTCTTCTAGAGAGCATGGCCAGTTCCTTCCCTTCTTTATCATTATCTTCCTTACTTGAAACAACCTTTGGTTCTTTTTCTTTAGATGAAGATTTGAGAGCTAAGGTCTTCTTTCTTACTTGATAATTTTTATCCTTTTTCCCTCTCATCTTCTTCATCTCTTCATCTTTCTTTAAGGCTAGCTCATGAGTTACAAGCTTACCCATAAGAACATTAGTTTGCACGTTCCTAATCTCTAGATTTGACTATTGGATGCTGCAAACTTTGGCACAAAATTTCTCAAGAGGTAAAGATTTAAGTATTTTTGAGTTTACCTCCTGATTGGTGAGTATCCTTCCAAATTTCTTCATGTTTGTGATAATCGATAGGAGTCTATTCATCATATCTATGATGTTTTCATTTCTTTCATCATAAACAACTTTCATTCTATCATATACATTTCTAATCTACTAGACTTCATCAATGTTGTGCCTTTATGGTAGTTCTCCAAGGCCTTCCATATTCCATGGGCTATGAGGCAATGTTGAACACTTCATATATCTTCTCTTGATAGAGAACTAAAAAGAATTGTCATAGCCTTCTTGTTCATTCCATTAGATCTCATGTGAGCTTCAACCCATTCTTCTCTTGAGATTAATTCTTCACTTCTATTAAACACCTTAGTTGGTGGATTCCACCATTTTGCCATGATGTCTCAAAGATCCACCACATCATCATCTAAGTATATCTCTATCCTATACTTCTAATGAGTATAGTCAGATGCATCAAAATATGGATTCAGGCGGGTATGCTATCCTTCTTATGTCATTGATCTTTTTTCACACAATTAAGGCTTAAATTGAGACTTGGCTCTGATACCACTTGATGGCCCTTAAACATCAAGAAAGGGGGTTGAATTGGTGGAAATCTAAAAAATTTAGAGGAAAGATGAAGTGAATGGAGATTGGATAAGAAGTGGAAAGAAAGAACACACAATATTTATAATGGTTTGGGCGCTAACAAACCCTACGTGCACTCCTAATTTTTCATAATGGGATGTTTCACTAACTTAACGTGGTATTTCTAAGCTCACACCAAACTTGTATAATGTGATTTAGTGGCTCACACACAACCCTACAATTTGTGATTCAAGGCTCACACAAAACCCTCAATCAAGTGTTTTATAAAGGTTCATACTTTAACCTATTGCAAGAGTTTTGACAGCTAGACTAACTCTCAAACCCAATCACAATGATGTTTAATGGTTACACCCAACAATAATAACTCATATATAAAGAATAAAAAGTTATGAAGTAAATTTGCAAGAGTTTTGCTACAATCAATGAAATTCTCTTACATTCATATTTGTTTGGTGGAGTATTTATGGGCAACAACCATCAAAGAGATGTTACTAACAAACTATGCCTAAATCCTTAAAGTAAGCTAGGCAGATTTTGCATTAAATGTCTATCAGACTAATTTTGCAGTTGTAACTGGCATTTCGCAATTGCAAATTTTCAATTTGAACTAGGAAGATTGAAATCTTGATAAAGAATCTCATTTTGTGTCTAATGGCTAGATCACGTGACGTGCTGCTATTGGTGTTCCAAGAAATATAATCATTGCATTTGTCTAACCAATCAAAAGTCGTGTTCATAATTACGATCCTTCTTGGACATGATAGGGACAATAAATCCTTCTGTTTGATAAGGAAAAACTTCTTCCATAGGTTGCGATCCTGACAGGTTATTCGCCCTTGCAAATTTTGATATCCCAACATTCATTTGGACACTTGACATGTTATGGTTGTAGACTTGGTTCCCTCCATTCAGCTATGAAATTTACAATCGCAACTCAGGATGTGAATACCATCGTGAATCTCTCTTATGGCATTCAAGTCTTCCTTGACTGAATCATGACTGTGATTTCCTCCACGAATTCATATAGTCCAAGTTCATCCATCATTGTTGCAAGGACGTGATTGCGATTTATAAGTTCTGATCGCAAATTTGGATGTCTTACTCAATGCTAGAGATTTAAACTTCCATCCAACTTCTAATGCAAACCAAACTTAAAAACTACAAAAACAACACTTAAACAAGATATTAGAACCTATCAATCTTCATTGTCAAGATCAAAAGAGGCCTTTAACTTCGGTTTGACCAACTTAGTCCAACAGCCATGATGTGGACGCTTTGCAACTCATTAAATCTCTCCCATGCTTCAAACAATGTTTCACCCGGCTCTTGTTGAAAGCTTGCAATTGTTTACCTTATTTGTGTGGTGTTGCTTGGTGGAAAATATTTTACTAATAAACCCTTAGAAAGATCCTTCCATATAGTGAATGAGTTAGGTGCCATTGAATTCATCCAGCTTTTTGCGTTTTCTTTCAATGAGAAGGGAAATAACCACAATTACATTGCATCATTAGTTACCCCATTAATCTTAAAGGTTGCACCAATCTCAAAAAAATTTACAATGTGGGCATTTGGATCCTCACTAGTTTCACCCTCAAAAGTGTTTAGTTGCACCGTTTGGATAATTACTGGTTTGATTTCTTATGTTTATGGCATGACAAATTCTCTTAAAGCTCTTTGTCTTTCTTCTTGACCATTGCATCTTTAAGCATACTCCTAGTGCTTCTCCTATCAAAAGACAAAAAACAATTAATTGCATAAAAATAAAAATGCAAAATTTAAACACTAGATTAATAGAAATCTTAAGTGAAATTTGATATTATGAAAAATCAATCCCTGGCAACGACACCAAAAAATTGTTGTTTATAAAACCCATATAAGTGCACAAATTGCTTCAAGTAATATAATAACAAGTAGAGATTGTTCCCATGAGGATTGTTTTACATACGTACTAATAAAGTTTTAATTTTTCTATTATCTTGCAATCAAAATAATAAAAGAAAAATAAAAAAAACTGAAATGTCAAGAATAATTAAATAAAACTAAATTTAAATGAGAAGAAACTCCATATGATAAAGATTTTTAGGGAATTTGGATACACCGCAATACCATTTGACAAATATACTAAGAAAATTATTTCAATTGAGATTGAGTTGTGCTTGAAGATGAATTTTTCTAGTGTACCTAATAATCTGTTTTGTGCAAAATTGAGTCTGTTATTATTGAATAATACCTACTCCCATGGTCACAAAATTCAATAACAACGTATTAAGCTTCATGAATAATCCTTGAATATTTTTAGAAGTCAAGCCTACTCTCATGGTCTCAATATTCTATTTTAACATGCTAAGGCTAAACCTAGACTTCCAGTCTTTCTCCATCATCTAGAATCTCAAATATTGCACATATGTGGTCGTTCATAGATACATGATCAATTAAGCTCAAACATATTAAATGAAGACACTAAACACAATTGAAGCAAAATCAATTCATAGATACATGAAATAAATATTGAGCTTTCACCCTGATCCCTAGAATTAAAGAATTAGTTTATCCTAAAAGAAGGAAAAGAAAGAAAGAAAAAAGAATCCATTGAATTGATTAGAAGAATTTTTAAGAGAATAGTCTAGTTAAAGCAAAAATAATGAAAACCCTAAGAGAGAATATCCTTCAATCTTCACAAATCTTCTTTTTATTTGCTGTAGATCTTAGATCCACTTTTCTCTCCTAAAAATTGACTTTTTTTCCCCCCATAAATCTCTATCCAATTAGTTCAAAAATCCTCTAAATGCAGTTTGCAAATTGCATTTCAAAAATTAGATATGATGCCTTGCATAGCCTGATGCATGGGTCATGCAACAACCTACACACTTAATTTCTTATGTGATTATACTCTGTTGGCTGGTTAACTTTGTGTCTATGCATAGTCCTATGCATGGGTTATGCAATAGCCCATGCAACACTGCTAAAAATTGCAATTTATCTACTTTTTCAAGATTTTTTGTGTGAACATAAAAAAGATAGAAAATGAATTTATTCTAAAATAAAAACACTAAAAAAATAAGAAAAAAAATCATAATTTCTAATCTAAAATATATGCTAAAATAACTTCTTTCACTGACAACAACCATCCTCTCATAGATAAACATTTTGAAACCTCCTTTGTCAAGAAGCAGGAGCAAAGATGAATAATAAGAAGTAGCAACACATAAATTAAATACTTCACTTCTTGAAAGTTTTGGTACCACTCAAAAGTACCAAATGCTCTATCTAACTTCTCCTTTCCCTTGTGATTTGCACCTCAACCCTTTCCCATATAAATTTCTTTCCAACCATATCTTATACAAGGCGCAATCCTTTATTGCTTCTCTAAAATAATTCATGAGCCATCTAGGATGAAAATTTGTTCCTCTTTTATCTATAGGAGAAAGTATATCATTGAAATTCTCCAATTGCACCATTTATGATGAGACTTCTGCCTTAGTTGTCTAATCAATTGCAAGACTCTCCCCATTTTTATCTTTATAAAAACCTCGCCTAGTAAGTCTTTGAACACCTATGTATTTCATATGAACCAAAACATTTATGTAGTCATTGGAGAAGCAAAATAATCTTACCATACCTCCCTCTTTCTAGAATAATGCAAGACCTCACATGTCACCCATTCTAACAACCATAAGACTTCCTTCAAAACCTAATAAATCCCTAACTTTTTTTTATCTCTACTTTTATCTACCATTGTTTTTACTAGAAAAATAAAGTTAGGTCCTTAGATTTCACTAAATCTTATAAAATATGTATTGCTTGTGGGTTTCTAAACCTATAACAATTCCAACTTAAGGTGCTCATTACACCCGACAAACTTGAAAATTAAAGCATACCAATACTTCATTCCTTGTACTTTCTAATCCGTAAAAGTTAGGCTATGATCTAGCCTAATCTTATCTCCAAACTTATCTATCTCATCTTTGTACTTGTTTCTCTTTAGGTACCTAATAACAACCTATCCATTTAAATGACTTACCCATCTTCATTACTTCTTACTAAGTCAACTCTAAAATTACTAGTCAGTCCCTTAAATTTTAGCACATCCTTATTGTCACTCATAACTTCTCTCATAACTCTTACTAATGACTCATATTTCCTCTCACTATGTATATGAACTTTCTTTAGGTTGCCTTACCAAATTGATCGCCATCTTGTTGTCACCATCTGCTATGTCATTTCCTTTATTTTCCAGTCCAAAAATGACAACCACCTTTCCTTACTCATTTTTGGTAATCTATGGCCAACATCTTTCAATCATAACCTATAAGAGTATTCATTTTTCTCCAGATGATTCTTGTATAGCATTACACAAAATTTTTTTGAGTGGTTGATAGAAAGTTGGTAATCTTTTGTACTTGAAATTGATCTAAACCCATTCTCCTCCCTCCCTTTTTATCTTTACCCCAACTTTAGGGCTTTTAAATTCTCCTGTAACTTCACTAGATTTCATGAATTTTTTTTAATCATATTCTCCAAAATTATTGATGTAGTCAATAATGGTTCTTCCAACTTATTTTGACATAAAATATACTAATAGGTCTAAAACTTCCTCCTGTATCTCAATCCAAAATAAAGGGATTCCTATTGGTTGTTCATCCTATTCTAGTCATCTAAAAATCAAAATATATTGATTCAACATTTAAGGATTGTTCTGCATCACTTTTTGTATATCAAGTTCATGGAAAACTGGAACAGGAATAAGGCATGGCCAATTTTCTTTTTACACACACCTTTCACCATATGCCAAATAGAAGTTGATGTGTTCTACATGGCTTGAAAGTTCATGGATTTATCAACTAAGAAGCACTCAACTAAACACCATTTAAAATCCAATTAGGATTAAGATTCCTCAGGGTTATCAAAAACCAATCTCCTTTCTGCATTTGGTCAAAAAATTTATGCATAAATATTCTTTAAACTTTTCCCATTCATATTATTGATAGCCATAACCATAACCTCTCTCAATATACAAGTAATCCATACATCTTCTTAATGATTATCCGAAGGAAAAATAATAATTAGGAATTAGACAAAACTTGTCATGCAATAAGACAAATAAAACTTGTCATATGACAAGACTAATCACTTCTAATCCATTCAACTTTTTTATTTTAAAAATAAATTTTTAAATAAGTAATTTCAAGAATATAAGAGTCTTGGTTTGATCATATATAAAATTTATATGAGAATTTAAAATTAATGTGTTTGCATATGTGTATAGAAAAGTTCAAAGAAATTAACTTATTACATTAACATCATACCCTAAATGTAATTCCATATTAATTTAATTAATGAACATAAAAAAAATTTACGCAATGAAATTATCATAAATATTATTCAAAGTACTAAATAATTATAAAGTTATCATGGTGATTAATCCAATATGAAAGTATTAAATAATTGGCCTCTTAAAAGTATTTAATAACTATAATATGTTAATGACACAAAATATATAGTCGATGATAGTAAAATTTAAAAAATCTAAAAATGATTCAATTACTCAATAAACTAATAGGATATTCTAAAAAAAACTAAAAAAAGACTACAACTTCCTCTACTTTAATAATCACTTGAACTAAAATTGAATGATAAATTATATCCTTGAATTTCAATGAATTACTTAAAGACATATGGAGTATTCAATCATTTGGAAAACCAAAGAAAACATCATATATATATATATATATATATATATATATATATATATGAACTCAGAGGGGGGGGTGAATTGGTAGGAAATTTCTATTTTTTAATAATAGACATATTGTGTATTCAATCATTTGGAAAACCAAACAAAACATAATATATATATATATATATATATATATATATATATATATGCACTAAGAAGGTGGGTTGAATTGGTAGGAAATTTCAATTTTGGAGGACGCACACAATTAAAAATTAGAGAAAAAGTAGAAGAAGAATAAAGACAAATGATTTATAGTGGTTCGGGTATTAACCAACCCTATATCCACTCCCCAATTCACCAATTGGGTTATTCAGTAAAGCATTAGTGTTTTAAAAACTCACACTCAACTTAGTGTTTAGGCTCACACGAAACCTTACAAATGTTTTTCCAACACTCACACTTAAACCTTACACATGTGTGTTATCAAGGTTAATACTCAAACTTATATAAGAGTTTTCTAAGACTCACTCTAAAACCCAAACAAGAGTTTTCTATATAAAGGTTTGCTCTTAAACCTTAACTCAAGGAGTTTAAATCTCATATCAAACTATGTACAAAGAAATAAAGAGTTAAAAGTTTTGAGAATTAACTTTGCAAGAGTTTTGGCATAATCAATGGTTATCCTTTGGCATTCAAGTTTATTTAGTGGTATATTTATAGGTTATAATCACTAAAGAGATGTTACAAATAAAACAATGCCAAAATCTCCAAATTATGCTAGGCAAATCTTACATTTAATGTTTGTCAGATGAAATTCGTGGTTGAGACAAAAATTTGCGGTCTCTACTTTTGATTATCTAACGGCGAGCGAAACGTGGTAGCTTCACATTGGTCTTTTCAAAAACTAGTCATTGGATCTTTTCAGTGGATCTTAAAAATAGATATTACTACTAAAATTCACGGTCTCTACTAACGTTACGATCATTACTTTTCTTTTTTAGACATGATAATCACCGTGAAATCGCCTGTCCAAATAGAGGTGTTGTTTCACCAAAATTATTGTCTCGATCTTTATTTTGCTACCCCAAATTTTGATGTTCCAAAGGCTCTTTGGGAAACTTGGCATAATCTAGTTGAAGATTTGATTCCCTCCAAGTGAATACAAAAGTAGTGATCGTGACATGAGACGCGACATACACAGTGAAATTGTCTGCCCAAATTTACCCAACTCTTCTATAAGATAGCAGTCACGACCTTCTAATTCATGATCACAAATTAGGATGCAAATTTCAATCATTGAGACTAAGGTTTCCATTCAAATTTCAATATGATCCTAGCTAAATATCTGCAAGATCAACTATAGAAATTGACATTATAACCTTTCAATCTATATTGTCAATATCAAAAGAGAGTCTTGACTTAGGTTTGACCAACCTAGTCAAACAATCTCTCCTTTTTTTATTTTGACAGTCTAGATTGAATATGTAAATGATAAAGAATCAATTATGCATGATCCAAAGTGAATGATTGTAAAGTGATTCAAATCATAAATATGAAATCGCTCTCCCTTAGTTATTCCAATAAGATCATTGTCTTAGCTTATAACAAATATAGTTCAATTTTCTCTCCCATTTTTGTATGTTCCCCCTTTGTATATTCAGCTAATTATCTCTCCCCCTTGTCAAGATCAAAAAGAGAGGAAATAATAGGGAATATGAGAAAGAATGGGGAATATGAGAGGGAATGTCCATAAACTTGTCATTTGCAAAAACTCAAATCATAATAGCAAACACAAGTAATTTACATAATTGATCACAATTTGTCATATAAGAAGATAAATGAATGAAACAAAAAAACTTGAAAATTGCATGAAAATTTCATAAAAAACATAAATACAAAATAATTCAACCATTTAAAGATATTGACCATACAAATTAAGGTAAGGAATTTAAGAATTTTCATATATGGCCCTAAAATAGAATATGATAATTTGATGATTGATTTATACATTTGAAATATAGAAAACCTCAAATGCAAAATGAATTGATTCAACCAATCACATAATCAATCAAATCAAATCAAACATGTCAACACATAGATATATCGAGCAATAAAATGCATAGCAACTCCCCCTAGATAAAAAGCTTAAATATGTCAAGTTATAAACATAGGGGATAAAGGATACATTACAAGTTTAGTATTAATGGCTTGATACCAAATAACCATTTGAAACTTTATCCCTTCTTCATTAGCAATCTCTATTTACTCTTAGATTTTCCATGATGGAAATTTGGTGGAGTCTACATCCTACAATATCCAAAACTTTGCTTTGGTACCCAACCATACTTAGGTCCTTAGGGATTAGTGTTGAAAGGGTCTTCTAATTTGAGATGTGCCTTTCTAATGTGGCAAAAGACATTGATGTGCCTATATCTCATATAATAATGGCATTGGAGTTTAGACTTATAAGTCTTTCTCTTATGAACAACCTTGTTGTAAGTAAGAGACCTTCTCACACTTTGGTTTTATGAATGTCTGCAAGTGCATGAGTGATAAGTAGAAGTGAGGTCTTTATGTGTGTATATTTGAGCATGCCCTTTTGTGTACATGTATGCATGGTTGGCTCTTTTAGGCTTAGCTCTTAAGTCTTTGGGAGCCTTTTCTTTGCCCTTAGGCATAGTTGGCTTAGTGCTAGGAGCACTTTTCTTCCCAATCACCTTTATACTAAAAGTTTGAGGTGTTGATGCTTTAATGAATGTAGTAGGAGAGGTTATAGATGAAATGGCTCCATTGAAGCCTAAACCATATCTCACTAAGGGTGGTGTTTGAGATATAATGAGGGTATCCAAAACTTTTTTTCCCTTTGTGAAATCTTGAGATGGAATTCCTAAGCTCAATGACCTTAACTTGTAAAGAATTAATTTCTTTTTTCAAAGAATAAAGATAGGGTGAAGATTTAGAAAGATTTTCTAAAGATTTTTTGAGTTCTTCATTAGAAGTCCTTAAGTCACTTACAAGATCATTTGAGAATTTAAATTCATACTCAAGTTTTGAACACTTTTTCTTATAAGTTTTCATTTAAGACTTATACTTTTTACATCTCAAGGTTAAAGCTTTAAGAAGCTCATCATTCACATCATCAAATGCATCATACTCATCACAAGAGTGTGAAGAAGTACTTACCTCATTGAAGGAGTCCTCTTGAAGCATGAAGCAAAATTTTACAACTTCATCATCTTCTTCTTCATCACTTGAATCATCATTCCAAGTAGCCTTGAAGCTCTTCTTCTTTTCCTTGTGGTAATAGGAAGATGTCTTTTTTTAGATTCTTCTCTCTTCTACTTTTCATCAACTCCTTGGTCTTTCTTGATATCTTGGCAAGCTCTTCTTCTTCTTTGTCATTTTCATTTAAGACACTTAAGCTTGAATCATTTTCTTGAGCTTTAAAGGCGAGAGCTTTCTTCTCCTCTTTGTCTCCTTATCCTTTTAGCTTCTTCATCTCTTCATTCTTCATGGGAACCATCTCATGAGTGAGAAGCTTGCCAATGAGAACATCGGTTGGCCCCATCCCAACCTTTGAATTGGACTCTTGAATGCCACGTACCCTTGCACCAAATTTATC
>CATIWR010096746.1:0-85096 GCA_949677035.1 Omphalea diandra | reverse complement strand
AGATTCCAAAACTAATCTAACTACTCCTACTTGCTCAACATCTATCTCCAAATTGTTTCCAACTCTAAGCTTGGACTCCCTTTCATTTGGCTTTCGTTTGCTTATGAATCCCTGTAAGGTAATAGCAATATGAACAGTTACACCACTATCAAGCCACCAAAAATTTGGTGGTACATCAACCATAAAGGATTCAAAGTAAACGTATGCCAAAGGAATACTTTCATCTCTCTTCTTTAGCCAAACTGTGAATTGATGACAATCTTTCCTCATATGACCTTTTTTATGACAAAAAAAATATTTCACCTTACTTTTATGGGCACTCCTAAAATCTCCCCCTCTCTTGGTCTAAATCTTACCATGCCATTTAAAATTCTGATTTTTTTTAGGAGCATAATAATTAGGTTTAAACTTACCTTTATCCTTTTTAGGATCAACCCTAGGATGTGTCAATCGCATAGCAGCTTCACCCTTTTCTTTCCTGATTTTCTTTTTTTCAGCATCACATTTAGTTATAAGGTCATTAATGGTACAGGTAGTGTTTTGGGTATTATAAGCAATCTTAATCTAACTGAATTCAGGAGGCAAGGTGTTTAAAACTTGGTGAACTATAAATTTATCAGAAATCTCAAGTTTAAGACCTTTAAGTTTGGTTTGGAGGTGAACCATATTCAGAATATAATCTCTCATATTTTCACTCTGGTTGTATCTCATACTGGTTAATTGACTCATTAGGGTCCCAACCTCAGCCTTATCGGATACAAAATATCTATCTTCCACAACAGCAAGAAAGGCTTTGGCAGTAACATCAGTGGGCAAACTATCCTAAGGTATTTAGGAATAGTTTTCCTCATTGCCATTAGACTGAGACGATTTGATATCTCCTACTTGGCATGCAGTTCTTTTTTACCAACACTACTCTCATGGGTGGGCTTAGCAGACTCGTCTTCATAAAGGGCATAATCAATCTCACCCATTCTCAGGACAAATAAGATGTCATTTTTCCACATTTTAAAATTGGTGCTAGTCAAAAGTTCAACAGTCGCAGTACTGTTGTTGAGACTAAATGAGACTGTTTTCAATAAAACAAAAGTATACATTAGAATTGGGCTACACACAAAATAAATTTACAATTTACACAATCTAGAAAATTCTGACATCACTACATATTCCCCTTTGGGCAGAACATGCACATGCAGTAGAATTTCTAGTTATGAAGCACACAAATGAGATCACACTAGTTTCGAGAAATCTATCCCCTTTGGGCGGACAGACTCTCTAGACTAATGCACCTCCAAGCACAAATAGCTTCATGTCAATAAGTCCTCCCAAAATCAATACATCTAATAATCCCCTTTGGGCATGTTATTATTTACATTAATTTAGAATATTATTTTCATAACAAGCACTCCAAAAATAAATGTGTCTGATAACTCCTTTTGGGCAAATTATTAAATACATTAATTTTAGAATTATCTCTTCGCAAAAATTAAAAAATAACTCTACGAATTTCAATAGGTGTCCGACTTTGGCGGTAATATCCATATCAATACATAAAATTATTTTTAATTAGAGATTTATTATAGCCCAATTAAAATATATATCAAACACAAATATATATATTTTAAAAATACACAAGGTACCAAACATAATATACCTTAATTTTAAGCACATAATTATTTTCTCATATACGTGCAAAAATAAATATTTATTATTTATTTATTTATTTAATTTTATCACAAAATTAATATCACTAAATAATAAATTGGCAATTAGATATATATATACACAAACCACCTAAATATTTATATGTATATATATTTATTGAAATAAAATTAAACTAGATCATGAAATACATGAATTATAAGAATATTATTTAGATATTTGTCCGCACAAGAAACTAACGAGAAAATCGCTTAGTTTAGTTGGCAAAGCTTAGGAATAGAGTGGGGAAGGGTTGTGGGTTCGAGACCCATAGCACCCTTCCCCGTTTCTTCTTTTTTTTTTTTTGTTTTGTCACAGAATTGGCAATTTCACACACCTATCGCCGATCTGTTTGAGCGGCAGGGACAACCAACAACCAGATAAACAATCACAGCGTAATCATCATCAACAAATAAAATAAACAATCATAATTATTGCAAACAACAAATCAACACAAATCAGCCTGTTATCTTTCTCTCCCTGGGAAAGCCAAGATCTCAACCAAATCAAACCCTGGAATAAGCACAAAAACTTCCTCTAATCCTCCAGAGGCGTAAGATAGAGAAAGTTGTGATCACATGTGCCGTGGAGAAAGGAGTAGTGCGATATAACAAAGAGAGAGAGAGAGAAGCACTACCGACGAGTTGCATGTGGGAGGTGCTTAGGAGACTCCCACCGGCAGGTCTGTTGGCGGCAGTTAGGGAGTGTAAGTGGTGGAGGGACACGGTAATGTTGTGGTAGTTGTTCGTTTTGCGAACAAAATTGCAAAAGCAAGAAAAATGACCAACGCAAAAAAGAAGAAAGAAAGAGGAAGAAAAAAAAAAAAGAAAGCCAACTTAGGTTTCGAACTCGCGACCTATCGAGACTTCTGCGCCGCACCAAATGTCCGTGCTGAGTGGATAATTTGCTACAATAGGTGCAAACAAATACATAGCCAATCGCTACAATCGGCAATCAAAATAACAATTGTTTTGTTTATTAATAATATACAACATCTAGGGTTCTAAATCATATACCACAACCATGGCTCTGATACCACATGTAAAATATTTAATATAGGATATTTTACATAAATTTAGAACACCAAATCTAATAATTGAACGAAAACAAATTGCGTACCTGTTTTCGCGTTGAATCTCAGATTGTTCTGAGCCATAATTATGAACGCTGAAAATTAAACCACTTGAAGAATTTGTCAGAATGGTTGAAAACGAAAGCTAGGTCTTCCTCTCCTTGACCTTTTCAAAGACGACTACAATGGACATAACAACTAGAGTTTTCTATTATGAATATAGGAGATGAGACCTAGCCTATTTATAATAAATTTTAACAGGCCCACCCATCACAGGTCCATGTTAAAATAGGTCTACACTGACTGTCTTCCATATCGGCCCACAAAAGATGTCACAAGCCCATAACTCAATTGATCACATTTTAATTGGACTTATCTCATATCAATAAACTATATTATTTAGTCTGTTTTATAAATAATTAAAATAAATCCATAATTAATATTAGCCCACATAAAAAAAATTCCAACATTAACTTGTTTTACATTTATATTTATATTAATTATTACTCGTAATGATGAATCATCTAAGTGAATTAATTAAGGAAATAGCTTTTGAAGAGGTACCCATGTCCTACATTATAATGATATAGATCGATTCTCATGTAACAATCTTATGGGTGGCTAAAATCATGCTGAAAAGTTCTGATGCTTTATTGAACATCAACTACAGAAGGATCTCTTTTTTTTCTAGTTTCAACGGAAAAGAAAAATTGTATAAAGCAAGTTGTGCTTTGATTTGGGGAACATAGCATGACTTTCTTGCAATATTTTTGCTTTAACTAAAGATTCAAAAAAGGCTGATGGGAACTATACATACGTTGTCTTTTTAATCATTGGTTAGGAAAAGGCTCAAGAAACTACTTGGCATTTGGCAAAGACGCAGTAGTGTAACTGTAGGTATATCATGTCGTGCAAGTAGAATTAAAGGTATCCGGTTTAGACGCGTCAAGTTTTGGCCTTTTGATGTATTGGTAAAAAAAAACGCAAAATGAGGACTTGATCCTTTGTTACCAGAGTGAGGATTGAAACCTTTAAACTAACGGTGAACACTATAGTATTATTTATATTATTAAATTTTAATATTGTAATTAATAATTTATTATTAAATTAAATAATAATTATCTATTTTAGAATGATGTTTTTTAATTTACCGTTAAATTAAAAGTTGTGGTCACATATTGAATTTATGCATTAATATTATTTAGCAATATTATTAAATTTGTTAATATAGAATTCATATAAATTAATAGGTTTAAATACAATTAAAATGATAAGAGATTGTGTTTGTGTTTTATTATTTGTCAAATCTATTAAAAATGAGAAATTAATTTAGAAAATGCAACATAAATAAACTGATTTTCAGTTATGAATATGTAAGTTAATTATTTTATAATAAATTAGATTCAGTTGGAGTTGGGTTGGTATATACATATATGTTGCTGGCAGCTGTTTTCCAGTAAGCCATTTTGCTTTCGGAATTACATGGCCCTGCATGAATATGATTCGTTGGTTTTTGGACACAGGAGAAGCAACGTGGCTGTAATTTTCTTGCGATGCATGGGCCCTGCCTTCAGTGTGGCTCCCCTTATTTTTAGCCTTAAATAAATACAAACAATATTCTTCTTCTTGTTTATCCATATATATATATATATATATATATATATATGCTCACATGATGAAAGTAGTCATCCAACTATTGCTAGCAATCTTTTTTTTACCAGACTACCATTAGAATGAGACCTAATCTCCAAATTTGACTCGTGACTTCTTCCATAGCCATCCTGCGTGCATGCATACAGTCTTTTTGAAGTTATTTTAATTGTTGATTATATTAATCTTGGCCTTCAATTTATCCCTCAAGTAATGAAGTGTTTGGCAGGAAATATGAAATCAATCCGTGTAAAAACTAAAGCAAATTATGCATCTCTCTATTGTAGATTCTTATTGACATTGACGACTTAGTACAATCATTGATATGCTTAATTAATTAACATATTTTAATTCTAATCATTAGTTTGTTAATTAGACAAATCAGTTAAATTTTGAATCTATAAATATCAACTTGTGGGCTATGTCCATATATAGATTACAAATGAAACTTATATATAGATTACAAATGAAACTTAGTATTACTAATTAAAAATTGTCGCTTCTACTTAGTCCATCATTAAGAAAATATCGAACTTTTTGTTAAGTCGGTTAAAATTAATTAATTTGTCTCATACTTTCAACATTATCGCTCAATTATCAATATTGATGCACAAGTTTTGGATGCACATAAATACTTGGAAAAAAATATTAATTATTTTTGTGGTTTTTTTAAAAATAGATATAGTATTAATAAATTTTAATGCAGGCCCGTTAAGTAAGGCCAGAGTTTAACGGACGGCTACATATTCTTGTCTTTCTTATCTCTAAAATTTTGGAACAAAAATTTTATCATCGTCTTATGGATGGATATTCTTTCATGCCTTATTGAATATCTTGTATCAAAATTTATTTTGGGATATCATTCTTTTAATAAAAATTTATAAAAAAAATGTAATTATTGAAGGAATTGAAGTACTAGTTATTATATAGTAATTCATTTACTATTAACCCCATGAATTTGTTAACAAAAAAATTCCCTAATTAGCTTGACTAAAATAACAATACAAACCCACAATTAACTTAACATGGGCAACACTAATATTAGGGAAAAAAAAAAACATAAAAAGTCTTAGATCTACTTTTAATATCAGCAAAGTATTTTTTTTAAAAAAAAGGTGACAAAATCAAATGGATTTTTGAGAGCCAAATGATATTTTACCGAATCAACCATTCAGTTTCCCGCGGTTTTATTGATTCTTCCACTGTACAAAGACGTGTCCAAATTCCAGGTTATTTTCCCAATTCTATAAATACCCTCACTTTTTCCTTGTCACTCATATGCCAGACGGTGGGGGTATTATAGTATATTCACAAGTCCATAACTATTACCACCTCGTAAATTAATCGAAAAAGAGAAAACAGAACGACGCGCAAGGGCGTTTGGTAATAACCAAGAATCCTACGTGGCAACAATTTCTCTCCCTAAAAGCCTCCCCTTGCTTTCTCTCTCTAATAATCACAGCTTTCATTCCTTGCTTCTGAGCTTCCTTCCTTTTCCGTGATGCCAATCTGTTCACCTCTCTACTATATATATACACACACACATAACATAAATCTTCGTCTTTAATAGCTTCATTTTTCCTAATTAGCAGGCCATTTTAGTTTCTTTTTTTCCCTATCTGTAGTTCATTTCTTTGCTTCTTGGCGTTTACTGGTGCAGATTTTTGGCGTTCCTTGATCCCCATTTTCAATCTTCTTTTTATCCTTTCCCTTGCCGTTTTTCTTTTAAAAGGAAAAGAACCCAAAAAAGATTAGAGAGAAAAGATCAACAATGCTTGATGAATTATTGAAGTCGAAATTCTATACAAAATGGTAAATATCCAAATCTTTAATTTTGTCATCTTCTCTCTTTAGACACCCCTTTAAATATATATATATATATATATATTCTTGATTTCCATGTATTTATTTCTTTAATGGGGTACGTACAGCAAGTCGCTCTTGAAGATGTTGAAGGCGAGACTGGAGGCCTCGAAGAAGAATAAGGGATCCGTAGCTAACTTCTTGAAGAAGAATATGGCGGATCTTCTTCGCGGTGGTCTTGATTACCATGCTTTTTGCAGGGTTAGTTTTTTCGAGTTTCATTTGTTATTAAAACGGTGAAGATTTCTTTAGGTTCAATAGTTAGTTTTTTTTGGTAATAATTTTATTGGTATCACGATAATATTTCCATTCTCGTTTCACGACTTCCATTTTTATTGTAATTTTTTTATGGTTATAAAATTTATGAAATCATTGATTATGTTTTGATATGAAATTTGAGTTCTTTTTTTTCTTTTTCCAGCTCATTTTTATCTTTATTTTCCTCCGGAATTCGCTACATTTCTATGTTTCGGTTGTCCTTTATAAAATTTGATATGGCAGCTTGCTATTGTCTATATCTATGGACTCAAATTTTCTCATTGCCACTATCGACTCACATTTGCATGCTCATTCCTGATATATACGCTGTTTTCTTTGCCTTCTAATCCACATGCCCCGTGTTTTAACTTGAAAACAAGATGCACTGTATTAATTTTTGTTTTATGTTTAGAAGTAATTCTTGTGTTATGTTCATTGCTTTCAATGTCTATTTGGACTGTGAAGGTTCAAAATATTCTTGTTGCTATTAAGAAAGGGAGAGTCTTTCTTTTACTTTCTTTTTAGTCATGTGCAATTTCACTGAAGCTAAAATTTAGCACACATATTACAGAATAAATTTTTATGTGGATGGTGATGCAGGCTGAAGGGCTTTTGGTTGAGCAAAAGATGATAGCTTGTTACAATTTCATTGAGCAGTTCCACGGTTGTATCTCTAGCAATCTTTCATTCATGAATAAACAAAGGTATGCTTATTCAAATTGCAGTTAAATTAGTAACATTTATCATTCATTCTATTATTAAATAATTTCAGGAACGCAATAACAATTCAGAAATAATAATAAAATGTTGTGAAAATAGATTGACAAGTACGAAAATATTAATAGTCATCACCATCAAGATTATAGAATATTTTCATATGGTAGTTTAATACTTGATTTCCTCTACATTGCTTTTCTGATGCAGGGAATGTCCTGAGGAATGCAGAGAAGCTGTACAATCTCTAATATATGCTGCAGCAAGAATTGCCGAATTGCCAGAACTACGAGATCTTCGCACTTTATTCACTGAAAGATATGGAACTTGTGAATCGTTTATCAATAAAGAGGTCAGTCAAATAGACAATTCCACTTCCATCAGATATAATTTCCTGTTTTTTAGAATTTTTCTTGGTATTTAGTGCTGATCTAGAGAATTTATAATGTGTAGTTTATTGAGACATTGAAACCGGCGTCTGCCACAAAGGAGATGAAACTTCAGTTGATGCTTGATATAGCAGCAGAATTTGCTCTTGATTGGAATTCCAAATCTCTGGAACAGAAACTCTTTAAACCACCTCCGGTTCAAGAGGTAAGCCTCCTTCCTAATGAAGCCTTATATATCATATTTAAAGGAAATGGCTGCATTTCCAGATTATATATTATACTGATATACTCGTAGCATTATGTGATTTTTCAGGAGGACCAGCATAGGCATTCTCCAAAGAGCAAGTATGATAGTGTCCTAAAAGCAGAATGCGAGCAGGGCAACGATGGAGATGGATATAAATGGAAGAAAAACAAGGAAGATGATTTCACCAAAGGAGAGAGCCATGAGACAGGCTGCAAAGGGAATGGCATGAGTGGGGATACCTTGCCTCAAACAGATAAAAGGGAATCTGCATCTTGCGGAAGGAAGAATTCCATTGGCGAGAGATACAATCTGCCAAGCAGCACTGAAGGTGAGGTGATTTCACCCCACAAGAGGAGAGATAGCAGTGACCTAGATAGTCTACAAGCTAGTTCAAATTCAATAGGAAGTGTTTCGGAGGATGAAGTTGACAGCAAGAAGCCATTTTACTACAGATTCATCCCTCCCCCTTATGTCAAACCAAAAATTGAAAAAGAAAATGAAGGAAGAATGATTGAAGAAGAACCTCCAAAACCAAATGCAGAGGAAACTAGTAGTCAAGTTGATTTGGTTAATGAAGCTAAGCCGAAGCCAAGATCGGTTCGAAGGAGATCATTTAAGGCACCACCAGGAAATGAAAATGTGGCCAGTACTGAAAGACCTCTGAAGCCACCACCAGGCCCCGAAAAATTGCTCAGTTTTGAAACTGTTGCACCTGCAAAGACTAATATAGGT
Source organism: Omphalea diandra (assembly GCA_949677035.1). Classification (NCBI taxonomy): domain Eukaryota; kingdom Viridiplantae; phylum Streptophyta; class Magnoliopsida; order Malpighiales; family Euphorbiaceae; genus Omphalea; species Omphalea diandra. The sequence continues at coordinate 76,470 of CATIWR010096746.1, read as the reverse complement.
GTAGCAAAAGAAGGGGCTAAATGGGGTTCAAGATTGTCGCGAACAGAAGATGTTGATCAAAGGGATGAAGAGGAAAAGATGCCTGATAGACTTTTGAGGCGTTACAGCAAGGACAAAGCCAAGACATATGAGATAGATACTGATGAATTGTCGAGTCAAAGAAACTCAAAATCTGATGAGTCAGCTCTTCTGCCTGGCAGACAAGCATTCCAATTAGAAGAAGCAAGTCCAATAGAGGCAACAAAAGGGCATACTCGAGCAGTTTCGTTGCAGACAGAGACAGTGACTGGACATGTGCACCCTAACCTGCCTGATTATGATGATTTGGCAGCTCGGTTAGCAGCTCTTAAAGGAAGATAGGAGAAAGATGGAACTGGGTTCATACAAACTTTCATATTCTTCAAAAATATCAAAGAAAGAAAAAAAAAAAAAGGAAAGAAAAAAGAAGATTTATGATCTGTGATGAACATTTCCTGGTATATCTTTGAAACTATTGTGATCTGAAGTTTGAAGCAGTATAACCAGGATATGCTCAATAAAAGTTAAAAATAGTTCCTTGGGCTGTTAGTTCTTTAAAATTGTCGCATGCAATGGTACAGATTTCTACGGAATGGCTATTATATATATTCATGGGTTCAGATTGAGACTGTGACTTGTGTACTGCAATGGTGCCAATAGTTCAGGAATTGTTTACCAACTGCTAATTATGCAACATGGTTGCCAGTGTAATATGAAAGATTGGAGTTTCTAATTGATAAATTTAAGGAGTTCCACACACTGCTTATCTTTCATGTTCTGAAAAATTGATGTAGCGGACAAGATTGAAATTAGGAACATTGTAATCCCAAAACTTGTGGAGATTTTTGCAATCCAAGCCATGTAACGGCATCATAATATATTTTTGCCATAAAAAAAAATACTACTAAAATAAATTTATTTGACACAGATTTAGGCACATTGTCATATTATCAATTGAAAATGTAAATAAATATCTCATATATTAAACCTTTAATTGATTAAAAATAAAAAATAAGATGTCAAAATGAGTAATTACGGAAAATTCAAGAGACAATGTTTGCATTTGATCTCATATTTTCCTAAATTAAATTAATGATGTGATGATATATAATAATTTTATTATTTTTAAAATTTTTTTTGTAAAATATAAAAATATTTATATTTTTTTACACTCATTCAATTATCTTGTTGATTTAATACAACAGACCAAATGCTGATTAAAATCAAAATTCATCATCCTGTGTAGGCATACTAAATGTCATATGGCCGCAGAGCAGAGCAGATGATGCCCATTCAATAAATAACACCATTAACACTTGGGGTGGAAGTGCCACGCCAGATATAACACGTCATCGTTAAGCCAGATCATCAAAGAAACGATATACCCAAGACTGCGGCGTTTTGATGGTGGAGGTCATCTTCCGCAAACAAGAAGAGTTGTATTTTGGAGGGGTTTTATGAAGGAAGAAGATAAGAGACCACAAAAAGTTGAATCCAAAAAGCAACGGTCAATGGATGAGGAAGAGGAGGTGATGAGCGAAGTCCACCTGGGTTGCCCACCTGCCTCTTCTGCTCCCCATATTTCCCAGTTCAGCATCTCAATTCCACCCGGTAATCAATTATTTGTTTTTTTTGTATTCTTAGTTTTAATGTATAAATTTTGCATCTTTTTTTTTAAAAAAACAAATTGGGGTACTTGAAAAGACGTTGTAATGTTTATGGTCATGTAGATGTTGATCATAGCAGATTTAAGCATTTCTTTAAAGATGAAGACCAACATCAATTAATAGACATGCAGCATCAAATGGTTTGTGTGGACCAAGATGGTGATCTTCTTCTAACTAGACGCAACAGTAAGCATTCTTTGTCTATGATATCTTGCGTTTATTTAGGACCTAGGGTTGTTCAATTGTTCATTGCTTTCATATTGTTGAATTGTTCACTGCTTTCATATCATTCTTCTCGTTATATAATATTGAATATTTTACCATTTTTAATAAGAGGGACGGTTTTTGAGCTTCATTCTTAACTTTATGTTTCCTAGGATTAGTTTCATGGAAAATGAAACAGCCATAGATAGATTGCTAATTTTAGCATCATCTCAACACTTTGTTGTTAAATGTATTTCCCTTATTCATTAACAAAATTTAACTCAGCACAATCACTAACCCACTTAATATTCTAGTGTTTGTTTATGGTTTGGTTTTATGTTCACCCTTTAACCATACTCATTAGGTTTCCATCTTACTGTCTCAGGCTTGCATTTGTATTTATATAATTGACTCTAGAATCAACTGTGCAGATTTCTCAACTCCTAGTTTTTGTGTAACCATCCAGCATAATAGCACTTCATCAATTCCAAATGTGGGGTTACAGGTGATACTTGGTTTCTTCTGCTTTTTTCAGTTTTGCTTGCCAGATGATGATATGTGAACTCGTTTCTTCTGGTCAGGTGTGGAAGGCTGAACTGGTATTATCTGATTTTGTGTTGCATAAGATGTTAACTTCATCTGATTTTGATGATATTACTGCATTAGAACTTGGTGCTGGAACTGGTATGCTGATCTCCAGTCCCCATGTTGACTTTTTTTTTTCTTTAATTTTGTATTTATACAGAAAGGAAAGGAGAAGTTGGGGAGTTGTTCTAGTGATCACTTTACTGAATACAGTCTTTTGTGCTATTACAGCTCTGCATGGATATTTCTTTGTCTTAGCATCAACTATATTGCAAGCTCTCAGCTTAAATGATTCTTATATGACGGGGTTTTATTTGACTGTCCAGGGCTGGTGGGTGTGTTGCTCGCACATGTTGCTAAAACAGTCTTCCTAACTGGTAGGAATGGGTATGATTGTATGTCGAACCTTCTTTTTCTAGGCTTTTATCCTTTTCACATTGAATCATGTAACAATAATTCATTCTTCTTATAGCTCAATTTGGAAAATCGTAATTAAATTAGTGATCATGGATGCGTTTTTTCATGTGTTCTTAAGATGCTGACTTTCCTCAATGGTGTGAGTTGAGTTGCTTTTGGGAGCAGAGGAAGGTTTGAGTTTCTTATTCAATCTCATGTCTCAGACAAGCCTTCTGTTATTATTGACAGACTGTGGTTCTGAAATCCTTGAAAACAGTGCAAGGAATGTCCACCTCAATTCTGAAGTGTTAAACTGTAGAGGTGTAATTCAAGTACGTGAACTTGATTGGATGAATTCCTGGCCACCTACATTATGTCTCGGAAAATCTGCAGATCATGAAAGGTAAAATATTACTCTTTCCATTCCTAAATACCTGACATTTTTTGGGTGTTGCATAAGAATTAAGAAACTATTAATTACGCTACATTCGAGGAAAAAACTAACTAAATTGCCCTTTTTTTTATAGAAATACTCAAATTAAATGCATTAATTATCTCTTAATAAGGATAAGGATGGAATTGAAAAATAAAAATTAAAGTCTTATTGGTATTCTAAAATCACATATTTTGGAAAAAAAATTTTTCAAAAAACGTTTAGGAATGGTGGGAGTAGATGATATTGTTTTCAACAAGCACTTCAACTTTCTGTGTCAGTTCCAATTGAATTTTTATATTTAATTTCTTAAATATGGTTTTCTAAGGGAATGCATTTGAGGAAATTCTCACTTTTATTTTTCTTGATTGATGAATTGCATTTTTTTGTTTTTTTTTTTTTTTAATATTCCTCAAACTGAAGTGGGGTAAGTCTGTTCGAGAGAGATTGCAGTTTTTTCTTGGAAGAAGAGAAAGGTGCTACTTGTGTGTGATATTGACTCTTGTTGAGGATTACTCCTCATCTTGAAGGGAGGATGATTCCACTCTTTATAGAAGTATTGTTAAAGGAGAATCAAATTTTACTGGGGAAGTCCTGAGTAAAGGAAAGGTTAATTCAGTCCTGCAAACCTTGCTAGAGAGTTTGGTTATTGAACGAGTTTATCTATATGGTCATGAACTATAGCAGGAAAAATTTAGGTAGAGATTGTTGCAGAAGTTGATCAGTTCTATTGATTATGGGAAGTTAGAAGGCGGAACAGATAGGTGTAAGAAAATGTCAGATGAAAATTCAATATGAGAGAGTTGTGAAGAGATATTAAAATCCTAGAAAATGAAAACAGCAAGATTGGAGGGCTTATATTGCTTGGTTTATATTTTGTTGGTTGTCTTATCATTGATATTTTTGTCAACGTTCTTTCTTGTTTAATAATAATTTTCTTATAATAAAGACCTCAATTTTCTTTAGTGATGATATCCAGGTACTCTTGGACTCCTAAGGAAGTTGAAGAAGCTCAGGAGGCTTCTTTGCTTGTAGCTGCTGATGTGATTTACAGTGATGAACTGACTGATGCTCTTTTCAGTATTTTGGAGAGACTAATGTCATTGGGTTCAGAAAAGGTATGTGGTGACAAAATAAAATGGTTAGCAATAAGGGATAACATCTATGAAAGTAGGATGGTTATTTTCTGCCTAAACATATTAAATGCCCATGTTTTTAGACCTGAAAAGGTTCTATATTCAAATATGCTTCCCAAAAGAGTTATTTGATCCTTGTTCTTTGTTTTTTTTAGGTTTTATACTTGGCATTGGAAAAGCGTTATAACTTCAGTCTTGATGATCTTGACATTGTTGCAAACGGTTATTCACATTTCCAAAGTTATGTTAGGGAGGAGGAAGGTAAGTGTGTTTCCAATTCCTTGTCATCTTTCTTATGTTAACCTTTAAGCTTAAAATATGGCAATGAATGATGCAGAATATGAGGACTTTCAATATGGATCCTCCCATTGTTTTGTGGGCAAACGAGTTGATCTTTCACACATTCGACAATATGTGAGAGAATATGACAGAGGAAATGATGTTGAACTTTGGCAGATCAAATTTGACAGAAGAAAACCCAAATTAGGAGATTCTTGTGACTGAGATTTCAGTTCAATTTCATTTTGTGAACGGGTTAGCAGTTCATAAGAACCTGCTGCTTGTTTTCCCTGAAAATGATCGAAGAGATATTTCATTTTTATGTTCTTTTTGAATTGTTTGGATGTGTATAGGCATTTATCAGCAAATGGGGTGGTGCCATTATGTTGGTTTCTGTTAGATAACATTTCTGTATTTTTCCATTTTCAAGTTTCTCTCGTTTTTTTCTGTATTTTTAGAAAATGTCGTTTTTCCATTTTTGCATTTCTGTTTTGATGCTACGCAAGTTATCATTTCCGTCGTCGTCTGTATAATTCATTTATAATGTTCATTCATCAATGGCCCTTTGCTTGCATCTTTCTAAAATCAAGACACCGCTAAAACGCTCTTCTAAAAGAACACTTATATGCTTAAATAAGGCATAAGGCGTGTGATCGGTGCTTCCTAGACGAACCTTTCAAGTTCTTAGATGAGTAGAAAATCATATCTTATTTTGGTTGCTGCAGTGCTATTTTTCAGTTGCAGCTATTGCGAATGGTAAATTTCAACGATTTTGCAGTTTCATCAATAGCCATAATTATGTGCGATGATAATGTTGAACATGGAAGCACTATGTGAATTATTTTTGGTACATGGGAAAATTAAGCAGCCTTGGAAAAAAGAAAAATTAGTACAGCAGAAAATTAAGCACTAATTGAATTTAGCATAGATAATTATTTATACTATATTATCTTCCAACAAGGTTACGAATATTTTGTTCAACTGTTTTTGGGTACCAAATTCATTTCAAAATAAGTAGCAAGCAGCCACAATTTTTGTTAGTTCGTCTAGTGTGATGCAAGCAATGACGAAGGGAAATTGAAATTTGTTTCTATTTTAACCATATTCAAGCAGTGGAATGTTGTACTTTTAAAAGAAAAGCATAAAAATTTAGAATCCCAGACGAAGTTATATTCCTTTTTATATCTATTAAAATTAAAATAAATAAATTTCAAAATTCAACCTTTTTCCTTTTTAACGAACTACTTTTTCTATTATTTTTTTAATGTAATTTTTTTTTTGTCTGCATTAAAATCAAAAGACAAGCGTAATACTTCTAAATAAAGTTATCTAAAATAATATTTATAAAATTTTTTTAAATAATTAATAAATTATATATAATTTAAAAGTTTATAAAACTGTATAATAATCTATATCTTAACATAAAATTTATGGTGATATTAATCCAAACATTTCAAATCCCATCTTAAAAGTTGTACGTTTATTCCAATTGACTTATACTGTATAAAAAGAAATTCTACGACCATGGAATTAGTAAAATTAATTGAACGATGACGAGAGCACTGACAACATGCGAAGCAACTGGACTTACATTGAAATTTCAATGTCTTTGAGTAAATTTCTTTTCTTTTTTCTACTTTTTTTTTGTAATTTTCAGTGAATTATTTAATGATATATGCTATTAAATATTAATTCTAGTAAAAAATTTTCTCATTTATATACAAAATTTATGCAATTTTTATTTATATAATTTTTTAATGTCTTTAATGAAAAAATCACATAACTATATATTATACTTATAAAATTTAGTGAATGAATGATTTTATTTTTCTGTGAATTTTTTTTATCACTGGAGTAATATATTTATTGTTATGAGTAATATTTTCATCTTTTAGTTCAATTGCTTCAGTGAAACAGGTACATAACTCTATGTTAAAATTATAAAATTTAATGAATAAATTACTTATTTGAATGGAAATTTTTACAATGTATTTGCTTGTAAAATTTTTCATTCAATCCAGGAATATATTTATTGCTATGCGCAATATATACTGCTTTGTATAACTTGCTCAATGAAAATTTACATAATTTATGTGCTATAAAATCATAATATTTCTAAAAAAAATAAAATCACATTATTCAGTATACAAATTTCTCCATCCTTGTAGCACTAATTTCAAATATCTATGATCTATTCTTCAAAAAAATAGGGCCAATGATGAAAATGTAAATCATATATGGGATGAAAATAGAATGGACGAAATGGGAAAATGATAATTGAGTCTTATGCCATCTAAAAATACTGATAAAGATAAAGGGAAAATTTTATAAAATGATAATTAGACTAACCATGATTTATTAGTTGAATGGTTAAAAAAAATAATAATATATCTAAAAAATAAATATGATAGAAATAAGAATATTGAGTGAATGTGCGTGCATTTGAGAATAAAACGCATTAAAAATAACACAGCGATATAGAGGATAATATGTGAAAAAAAGACCATAATGATCTGATCATGCATATGATAAACCAATAAATGTTCATGTGTAAAAGGTAGAACATACCAAAGTAATTGAAATAATAAAGCAAAATGCAAACTCAAAATGATGTAGAACGAATTATAAGAAAAATTTTCGTGACTTTACATATTTTATGGAATATTACTAAAAATCGTATAAAACAAAAGAAAAAGAGGATTCATATGGTCAATCTTAAATAGATTTTATTTTTATTCTTGTAATACATTCAATTGCATAATTTGTTTACTAATCAGAGTAACATATTTTTTTATTATTATTATGATTAAGAGCAATATGTAGAGGTGACAGTTTTTTACTCAACCTGAATTCGCCTGAAAAAATGTGATTCGAACCTGGAGCAAATTCGAAATAACTCGAAAGGTCAGGTCAGATAAAGGTCAACCTGACGGATCAAATCAAAATTAACCTGAAGGGATCAACCCGTGACCAAACCCATTTAGCCCAATAATAATAGAAAAAATAAATTTTATTACTATATATATATAAAGTAGAATAATTAAAATAAAAAAGAAATTTATTTAAAAAATATTTAAATTATTTAATTAAATCTAAATTTAAATTTTATTTTATTTTATTTAAATATATGTTGATATTTATATATTTTAATAAATTTATTAATTTTATTATGTCTTTCATGTGTCTAAATTATAATTTTTTATTTGTAATAAATTATAATTTTTTATTTATAATAACATGTTATTTAGTAAGAATAAAAGTTATTTATTGTGATAAAATAATTTTATCATTTGTACAAAATTATTTAACACAGTTATAAAATATTATTATGACAATATTACTTTTTATATATAATTTAGTGGGCAATAAAAATCTGACACCATTACATTATGATTAAATATTATAATAAAAAAGTTTACATCATAATTTATTTTGGATGTCCATTTGTTATAATAAAAGTTTTTGAATAAAAATTTTTGGGTTCAATGACTCAAAATACTTAAATCCTTTTGCAAAATTTTTAATTGTATTCAATTTCTTATTGAATCAATTATATTTTAATTTGATGAATTAACTTTTTAATTGCATCCCAAGTCAAAATCAATATTTAGAAAAGTATATATTTAAACTCAATTCACCCTTATATTTTTTTCAACTAATTCAATTAGATTCAAATTTTAGTTTAACTTTGACTAAAATAATATTTTTATTTTTACTCAATTTAAATAATTTTTCACAAAAATATAAAAATTTTATTTTTATTTGAGTTGAAAAATAATTAATTTTACATTAATTTCATGTTTTTAATGATACATTTTTATTTTATTTATTTAAACAAAAAACTAATAAATCTTTAAATTTTATTTCAAGGATAAATTTTTTAAAAATGGTCAAGTTCATATAAATTTTTTAAGAGAAATTTATTATTTTTTTTTAACAAATTATGAGAAAATATTGCATAAATGATAAAAAAATCAAATGCATATTTAAAAATTGAATAATAAATGGTCCGACATAATCCAAAATATTAATTTCAAAAGTAAACCCGAAAACCAACATAAACTCGACCCGAAAACCAACATAAACCCGATCCAAAATCTTTTTTCTGCATGTATAATCGATAAGTGATTCAAACTCATTTGAAATTTAAACGACCCAAAATTTCCTCTACCCAAAAAATACCCCGACCTAACCTGTTTTACCACCTGTAGTAATATGCAAATTTCTTTTTTGTGTAACATCATCCAAGAAAATTGACACAATTTTATACCATAAAATTACACAATTCAGTAAATTAACTGCTCATTCCATTGAAACTTTTTAAAAATAATAATATAAATAAGGAGACATTGAGAAGACAAACTGCGTTATTGTAGCAGAGGCACTGCAGAATTCTCCTTGTTTTAGTAATAGTATCCTGTTTTTCTGAAACGGCCAACTCTTTTTATATTTTTAACTCTTATTTATTTTAAAATTTAATTTTCTCATAATTTTATCTTAAATTTATTTATTTATTAATAAAAAATTATATTTATTAAAAATTTATTTTATATGTATTTTAAAAAAACTTAATTGTTCATAACTTTATATAATTTATTTTTTTTACTTATACAAATATAAAATTAAAAAAATAATTTATTCATATATCTAATAATTACTTTAACCACGAAAAATAAATGCTAGTATACTAAAATGAGTGTATATTATTTTACACTATTAATTTTACTATAATAATACTACAAATTGACTGTGGATACCAAAAAAACATAAATAATTTATCACGATTTGATATAAATTTAATCTATTAAAAATAAATTTTTTATAATAAATTGATAAATACAATCAATAATTTAATTTTTCGATAACTCACAAATCTTTTATCCAATTGCAGTCACAGTTATCAATTGAATTTGATTTATCTGCGCCATACAAGATTTGCAATAATCAAAGCTTCTCACTACTATACAAACAAACAATCCAAGATAAATCCAATTTGAAAGAAGAACCCTATTTTTGTAGCCAACACAAACAATCCAAGACAAATCCAATTTGAATTTGGATTTAACTCCTAATAAATTACTTATACGTTTCTCTTCCCATCTTTACTAGATTTAGCAATTCCCAATCTAATCTTTTCTTTAATTCATTTTCTAATAATTCCCGTGTTCCTTGTAGATTTGGATTCAAATGAATGGTGTTCAAGGTCTTGCACTTCTTCTTATCTGGGTTCTATTCTTGACCTTGTTTAGTAGTTGAGATGATAATTTTTTATTCAATTTGATAATTTGATTTGAACTCAATAAAAAAAATATAATTTAAAACGGGTTCGATTTAAATTACTTGAAATACTTTAAAATTAAAACAATATTTCCTGATTTAAAAAATAAAATTATGAATAATCTAATTTTCTTTAAAATTTAAGAAATAATTTAATTTTTTTAATATTTTAACTCGACGACAGATAATTTACCACCTTTAATAGCAGTTGAAATTTATTCATGCCTTAAACACTCTTGATTTAAAACGTTGACGTATATATCTCCTCCACCAGATAGTGTTCCATATTATTCAAACAAAAGACTTCTGCGATGTATTTTTAAATACATTTTATAATTGTTATAGAATTTATTTATAACTTCATATTTTATGTATTTAATATAAATAAAAATTTATTTAAAATTTTATTTCATTAAATTTTAAATAGATTACAATTAAATTAAATGTAATTAAATTTAATAAAATTTAGAAATAAATTCTAAATTATAAATTTTTTCATTATAATAAAGATATCTTTACTACTTTTTTATTTTTTCTTTTCTCACTCACTCTCTTTTTTACTTTCTGTCTTTACTTTTTTTTTTTTTTTGCGTTTTTTATATTTATAAAATTTTAAAAAATAGAGGACATTTTTATAAAATAAAATATTTATCGAATTCTATACTTAAATTAAATATAAAATTTATTTTATTTAAAATAATTTTTATTTTTATTTTATAGTACTCTAAATATACAAATTAATTTTAAATAAAATAACTTTTAAATTAAGATTGAATCAAAAATTTTTTTAAGAAGAATCAAATATTATGTTAAAAGCATGCTGATAAATAGAAATTTAATTTAATTGGTTTCATAATACGGTAGCAGTGACAACATGCGAAGAACCCAGAACTTTGATTATTTCAAAAACACGCCATAGAACAAGCACGACGAAAATTCTTGGCCGACAATTAAACTGCCCTATAAATACACGCGTTGGCTTCACTTCCACAGGCATCTATTGCAGAGGGGAAAACAAAAACTAGCTAGCTTTATAATTCACACATATATATAGCATCTTAAATTATTACGCTAATGGCTGCGGCTGATGGATTGGTTCTACTGGATTTGCACGTTAGCCCATTTGCAGCAAGGGTGAGGATAGCCATGACAGAGAAGGGTTTAAATTTTGAGTCGAGAGAAGAAGATTTGAGCAACAAGAGCCTTCTTCTTCTAAAGATGAACCCTGTTCATAAGCAAATCCCTGTCTTGATCCATAATGGCAGACCAATTTGTGAATCAATGGTTATAGTCCAATATATTGAAGAGGTCTGGAACCATCAGTCTCCATTGTTGCCTTCTGATCCGTACCAACGAGCTCATGCCAGGTTCTGGGCTGACTATATCGACAAGAAGGTTAGTATATAGTAATACTTTTTCCTACATACTAATAATGGGAAATTCTTGCTTTACCAGCTAACTCCTTGAGATTACTTATATTTATTTATAAGTGTACTGCATATTCTGAATGATTATTCAAATTAAATTAATTGGATATACACTACAGATTTACCCTATTGGAAGGATGCTTTGGGCATCAAAAGGTGAAGTCAAAGAAGCATCAAAGAAGGACCTGATTGAGTGCTTTAAAATTTTGGAGGGGGAGCTTGGAGACAAACCATACTTTGGAGGTGAAGGGTTTGGATATATAGATTTGGCTCTTATCCCTTTCTATAGCTTCTTTCACACATTTGAGAAGCTTGGAAACATAAGCATGGAAGTGGAGTGCCCTAAGATCTTGGAATGGGCTAAGAGATGCTTACAAAAGGAGAGTGTGTCCAAGTCTTTATGTGACCCGATCAAATGTTATGAAGTTGTTTTAAAACTTAGGAAGCAACTGGGTGCCGAATGATTGAAGGGTAACATAATGATAATAATAATAGGATTAATAGCTACGACACGTTGATTCGTATGCTATTGTATGTTTTTCCTTTTTTATGATTGGATGTTCTATGTACTCTACCCTTGTATCTTTGCCTTATGGCCTTAATAAACCTGATAATACACTGTCACGATTTATCAATAAAAGAAAGGGATGCTTTCATACATATTTTAGTTGCATTATAACCTTAATTCTCAAGACATTTAACTACTCCAGCCAACTCCTAAAGTGATCTTTAGAACTTGCTTAAATAGATTGGTTCTTTTCAAGTTAACTAAAATGCATATGCACTTGTGCACTTGTTTCCCTGGCCTAAATATTCTTCCTTCATATTTCATTGAGTTTATCATCTCATTTTGTATTACTGATTTGACATTCAGGTATCTGTACTTCTAATTGGATCGATTCTGTTCTTGATGGCTGTGATTTAAAATGCTTACAAGAAAATCTTAACTCTTATTAATATTCTTGAAATAGATACAATTCATTTCTCATACCCATCGAAAGGGTCCTCTCTACCCATATAATCCAAACTAAGACCTTTATAAGTGGGTGCTAATGAACAAGACCATCAATCACATAGAAACAAGTCACTTGCATTTGTAGCATTTCTTGATCAAGTGTTTGACTATTTGGTTTTAATCTGCATACTACATTTACAAAGTAACACCACAAATACATTCAAGTTCCTGAAAAATTCATATTTGCAATACCAGAAGCCCAGGAACCAGTATATGGAAGCTTAGCAAGTAATACATTGTTCTGTAGTAGTTGATTCTTCAATCATGCCGCCTTTGAGCAATTGAATCGGACCTGACCTTCTGAATCTGTCAGGACATGGAGATTTGAGAGCTTCAACATTGCGCGTGCAAAATCACGGCGGAACAAGGAGACATCTGAAGCATACGTTCTGACCCAGTTCTCAGTTTCTTCCCCAGTCATTAGCTGCTGATCAGCAACTAGGATTCCTCTATTTCGCAGAAGACTGCAGAAATAGAGTGTGCCAAAATCTACTCCAGGCCCCTCATAGGCCATATTAATTCCTGCCTGTTCAACTAAGGACAGCAGTGAGCCTTTGAAGGAAATTGATGTTTGTGTTGATGACAATGTTGAGGAATAAAGTTTGCCATAATAGGAATGTGATTGTGCAGATATTCCTGGCTTGTTAGAAGATGGAGGTGAATGTCTATTACAGGAAGATGATAACTCTGATGTCAAGAGTGGGTGCTGATGATAATGATACAGGGGGATGAAATGAATGTGGCGCCACTGTTGTCTCTGATGAGTTACTGTTGTTGCATATTGACCTCATTTGGATAAGGAATTTAGGATCAATAGAAGGATCAGGTTTATTGGTCCCATCAAAATTTTGCAGACGATTTAAGAAGAATTTGCAATGGATCATTCCAATGCTATGACCACCTACAAGAAACACAAGGGAACAATAATTCTGAAATTTCAGATTCTAATTTTTACAAGAAAGAGTATGAAAAATGATGCCAGTTTGACCAGACTAGACGAGGATCAGTGTCTTTAAAAATCTGAAACTAATCAAACGTCCAAATTTGTGGTTTTGTTAACAAAAATATTTAGATGGTACTTGAATACGCAGAAAGCTATTTGACAGAAAAGACACTGTAATCAGTTTTAGCAGACTAGCTATCATATCTAAGGTTTTCATTTCCCAAAGAATATATCAAACATTAATCAGCAAGAATCAGTTTCCCATTAAAGCAAGCAAAGCTTAGTCTCGTTGAAACCTGCAGCAAGCTCAACTAAACTTAATTCATTCTACTGTCAAATCCTATAGATAATCCGAAGCCATAAACTTTTAAACAATGAATTGCAGTATGAAACACTTTTAGGTAATGATGATGATAATAATAAAGGAAAAAAGTGGAAGTTCTAATCACAAGAATTTAAGGGGTGTTCATTAACAGCTCAGATCATGAGACCAATAATCTGACTGTGGGAAGAACCATTGAAGATCAATTGCACAATGATCAATCAACAAGGTAAGGAAACATATAAAAGAGAAGCACAATACCCAAGAGACAGACAAAATAATGAAAGGGTCTCAGAGAGATGAGCTTGGGGTGAAGGAAGCTCGGCTGTTGCCATGTCCGGGAAAGACTGATTGCTGTATCTTCTGCCTGTGAGCTGTGGATAGAATGGACCACCAGCCTGAAACTCACACATTCCAATGAGACACTGTAAGTGAAAGATAAAGAGGGGAAGAAGAAAGGAAGATATATACCTGAACGACACTTTCTCTGGCTGCTAAGGCAACAATATCAGCACAAGAAACAACTCCAGCGCAAACTTGTTCAAGCTGCGACTTTATTATATGAATTAGATCGAATCCCTTCAGATTTTGATTGGGGAGAATCTTTCTCTGATTTCAAGCCATCAGCGTCATCTAGTAGTATAGAAGCATCACAGCCTTAAAGAGGTATCATTACAAAGCAAAGAAATACAACAATAGAAATCAAGAAGCCGTAACATGAATCAAAATGGTAATCCGCAGAACAAAATCTATCAGGAGAGCAAGATATTGACTTTAATTGCTATAACTAAAGGGGTTTGACAAAAGAAATTATGAAATTTGGAGACCGGACGAAACCCAGAAAAAAAGAATGAAAATGGGATAAAAAAATCACAGCGTAGAATGAAAAAAAGAACTTTCATCAGAGTCACAGAAAACCCAGATTGTATTAACAGAAGACTACACTAATCACAGCATACGAACAAAAATGACAACCAAAATGGCAACATCTGGAGAACTAAAAACCCCCTAATTGAAGAGCAAGACAAAACAAACACAACTTCATCAGAACCAACAAGACACAGCAAATCTTATCAGAAACACTAAGACAAAAACCTATATCAGATTCATCAATAATAAATCCAAGAACAAGAAAAGCACACCATAGCCCACAACCGAAACCCACAAGTTCATTAAAACCCAGATCCATTTAACCAAGAAAGGCAAAATCCACATCAAAAACAACGAAAACAATAGAAAAATAGAAAGGACCAACACCTGAATGAAACAATCATGGAAAACAAGCCCCAAGAAAGCAGCAGCGATACTAGACCGGACTTGGTACATTTCCTTAACCACCTCTCGAATGATCCTCTCCGCTTGTGGGCAAGAATTGCGACAAAAATCATACTCCAGTTCCAGCTGAGACCCGCCCTCTTCTTCTTCTTCTTCTTCTTCTACTTCTTCGGCATCATCAAGAGACAACAGAATCGAAGGATTCAGACCCCAAGAAGAAGAAAAAGAAGTAGAATATGGTGGGCATGAGGAGCCATTCTTGGTGTCTGCATTTCGGTTCTTGAGAGAGATCAAGATACAGAGAACGGCAATGAGGAGAGTTAATTTCTTTGTGCTTGGCATTTCAAAAATTGAATTCGCCATCTCTGTTTTGTTTTCTTTCTCGGATTTGTTTTCGTGTTTTGGGATTGGTGAGTTGGAGTGGTGATGAAGGACATAAATGCTCGGAAGAATTGAGGACGTGGCGGGAAGGGAGAAATGAAATTACTGAAATGCCGTATAATATCTGTTTGTTGGTTATGGAGATTGAAGAGGGGTAACTGAACGGTTGGACGATAATACCCTTAAATTTGTGACTTTGAATGATCACAAGAAGGGGACTTGATGGGGGCCGGCCAATGAATGGACTGGATTGAAGTTCAAAATACCACAAGTTTTTTTTTTTTTTTTTTTATAATCAAATAGTAGTGCATTCTAAGAGTTGTGGGAAATAGAGAATTACTTGCAACTCATAATGTTATAAATCCAATTTAACCTCTTTATGAAAAGAAGAAAGAAAAAATTTTTAGACTTGCAATGAAGTTGGGTAGTTCTTAACTTTGGTATTGTGTTTCGTCCATTTAGGGATGTATTTGATATTTGTTATTATCAATAATTAATTTTGATGCATATAAAAATAATGTATCAACAACTCAATTTGAAAATTTAAATTAATGATTACCTTATTACTTTGATGCAACTATGGCAAATCAGGAAAATTAAATTGGTTAATGAGCTACTTAATTAAATGGTATAAATTGATTTTAGAGTCGTAAGGTCTCGATTCAAGATTTCAATTGAAATTAAATTTTGCTTTTTTTTTTTTTTTGGGGGGGGCTTAGTGTTCAGTTGTTTAAGTGCTATATATTATTCGTCGGTGGTACAGAAAGGGTGAAGATAGCCTTAGCAGAGAAAGGCATAACAAGGTAGAATGAAGAGCAACAAGAACCCTCTTCTCCTCCAGTTGAACACTGTCCATAAGCTACTACCTCTCTTGATCCATAATGGAAGACCCATTTCTGAATCAATGGTCATTGTCCCATACATTGATGAAGTTCGGAACCATAATTCTCCCTTGTTGCCTTCTGGTCCTCGCCAACGAGCTAATGCTACATTCTGGGCTGATTATTTCGACAAGAAGGTGAGCTTTTTTTTATTTTTTTATCATTTTTTTAAGCATTGAAAAATCTAAAAGTTAAAGATTTGAACTCAAACCTTAATTCAAAAGAGATTCACATCTTATCAAGAGAATTCAGCCACACTTTTTTTTTTTTTTTTTTTTTGAGTATTACACTTGCTAAAATTAAAACATTCAGATGGATATAAAATTGCAAATTTAAATCACTTTTTTTTTTTAATCCAAGTTGTAAATGGAATATACTTCCCCGTCCCAATATTATGGGTTAGTTTTTTTAACCCAAAAATTAAAGAAGTTAAGTTTTATTAGTTAATAGTCACTTTTGTTACTAAAATATTATTTCATACTATTTATTATAGTATACTAAATTTTATGAAATTTAGTAAAAAAAATACTTTTATTTATTTAAAGTTGCTAGAATATAAAATGACTTTTTATTCTTGGTAAAATTTTATTAATCACAAAATATTGAAACCACAAAAAAAAAATATAGAAAATTGCGATACAAAGTAATTAACAAATGTTTAATTATTAGTGTAGATATATTTGACAATTAATAAAATAATAAATTTAACAACTTATAATTAAATTATCTAAATATAGCAAGTGATTTATTTTTTAAGATTTTTAAAAAGATAAAAATGACTTATAATATATGTTGGGAGGGATTAATTAATTCCTTGGCTAAATAAATACCATATCAATGATTGTACCTAACTCCTGAACGTGATACTAAAAAACAGGATGAACAATTTTGAAGTTATGGGGCATTTGCATTTCTTATTGGTTATTGAGGTACAGAGGGAGCCTACACCTTATCTTTACCCATAATGAAGACTATAATAATTCAATTGCCCAGTAAGAAGGGATGCCAATCTATATCCTATTTGTAAATAGTATGTTCGGATTGTATATGATCAAATTAATATTTTTTTTGAAGATCAAATTAACATTTGACTATTACCATATTTTACATCCCTATTAAAATTATTATTTAAAAGTAATAAATATTTTTAAATACATTGTATTAATATAGAAATGCGTTTAAGATAAATTTAAAATAAAATTTTCCGTGCCTGATTTGACACAAAAATTTGAAAAAAAAAAATCAGAAAAATCCCTGTTGCCAGCAATGACACCTAAAAGGATGAGGACAGCCAGCGGTGCTGCAGAGCTGAAGCTGGGGAGGGCACAGACGTCATAGAAGAACACCATCTATATAAGCTTTCCTCAAGTCTCCTTGTCACACTTACAAGAAGGGTAAGAAAGAAAGAGATAAGTTAAAGGGCAATCTTGTGCTGAAAATGGGAGATAATGTGGTTCTGTTGGCTGCAAAGTTTACAGTTTTTGGAGAGAGGGTGAAGATGGCTCTAGCAGAGAACGGAATTAAACATGAATTGAAGGAAGAAACTTGAAGAACAAAAGCCCTCTTCTTCTGGAGATGAACCCTATTTATAAATTGGTCCCTGTCTTGATTCATAATGGGAAACCCATTTGCGAGTCTATGATCATTGTTGGGTATATTCATGAGGTGTGGAATGATTCAGCTCCTCTTTTGCCTTCTGATCCTTATCAGCGTGGTCGTGCTAGGTTCTGGGCAGACTATATTGACAAGAAGGTAAGTTTGTTATTTTCTTGAAATGTCATTTTCATTATAGCAATAGTAGTACTGATAATTTCTTGAATTGGGTACATGCAGATTTACCCTAACGGAAAGATGCTGTGGACATCTGAAGGTGAAGAGAAAGAATCATACACAAAAGAATCTGATTGAAATCTTTCGAACTCTGGAAAGAGACCTTGGAAACAAGTCATTTTTGGAGGGGAGAGCTTTAGTTACGTAGATGCGGCACTCATCCCATTCTATCGCATGTTTTACCCGTTTGAGGCGCTAGGAAACTTTAGCGACACAGGGGGGTGACCAATGATAGTGGAATGGGCTGCCACATGCTTGGAAAAGGAGTCTCTGTCCAAATCTATATCTGACCCAATGAAGCTATTACAGCCCATCATGGACATTGAAAGAAAAAGGGCAAGGATTGAATAAAAGAGCTTGATACTGGGTTTTGTTATATTTACATAAATTAAAGCATGTCTGCTTCAAAATCAGTAATCCAATAATAATAATAATTAAGTTTTTATATGGTACACTAATGCAAAATGGCTTTCAAGCATAAGTAGCGGCAAAGACTATATATATATATATATACACACACACACTCAACTCTTTGCCACTACTTATGCTTGAAATCCATTTTGCATTAGTGTACCATATAAAAAATTAATTATTATTATTATTGGATTAATTATATATATATATATATATAATATATTCAAGCATAAGTAGCAGCAAAGACTGAGTACAAATTCAAGCATAAGTAGCTAATGATTCAACTGTTTCTAATATGATCCTCTATGTTCAAAATGTATTAATATTACCAATGGCTTCGAACTCCAAACACTTCCTATAGCAATTAGTGGGCTCCAGTTTTGCAAATCTTTAATCGAATTGCCGCGAAGACAAACGATGTAGCTCATATTAAAGACCAGATTTGGAATCTAATTGGTTTTTTTTTTTTTTCCTTTACTCTGTGTTTGGGAAATAATATCGAGAGGAAAAAAAATAAATAGAGAAAAAAATTATTTTATTTTCTTTATTTTTCTTACTCATGTTTAGATAAAAAGAAGAAAAAGAAAAAGAATTTTATTTTTCCTTATTTGGAAAACAAAATATTGAAGGAAAGGAAAAATATTATTTCATATATTTCTTATTTTACCTTTTATTGAAGAAAACAAAGTTATTAAAACAAAGTAGATAAAATAAAAAGTTATGGGCATAATTATAATTTTATAAAAAAAATTTCAATCTCTCATATATTTTTTTCATTTTGGAGAGAAAATAAATGAGGTAAAATAATATTTATTTTTTTTCCTTTTATTTTCCTTCATTTCTAAACTAAGAAAAATACATTTTCTCTTTTATTTTCTACTTTTTTTTATTTTTCATCTTATTTTTCTCCCTCCTAAACACAAGATGAATAAAATATTGGTGGGTCAAAGTATCTCATGCTAGGACTATAGAGATAAGGGCATCCACAACTATTTACGCTCTTTATAGTGTAATTAATATATAATACTATTATTTTATTATCCTCACTTTTATTACAATGTTCTTTATTGTGAATTATACTCTAAGAGAGTATAATAGTATGGACTTATTATTAAACCACATATTTATTTTAATAATTTACAATATATACCTAATAAATAAATAAATTTATTTTTTAAAAATTATATTCTTAATTTTGAAAAATAATTTATTAACTTCAAAAAGATTTTTACTTTCCCAAAAATTTTTTAATTTTATGAAAATTAAAAATTATTAATTTTTTTTTAAAAATATATATATATATCTAGCTCTTTATTTTACCTCATTTAGGTTTTTTCAGAATGAAGAGAAAATATGAAAGATTAAAGGAATTTTTATAAAATTATAATTATGTCTATAAGTTTTTTACTTTCTCTGATTTATTTTAATAACTTTATTTTTTTAATAAAAAGTAAAATAAGAAATATATAAAATAATATTTTTTATTTTCATCATATTTTACTTTTCAAATAAAAATAAAATTATTTTTTCTTTTATTCAAATATAAGTAAAATTATAAAAAAAATAAAATTTACTTTCATTCATTATTTTCTTTTCTATCAATATAAAATACACCCAAAATGAAAAGTTGGTTTTGTTACACTTTCATATGGATGAGGGTGTAATAATAGAACCGAATGATAGATATCTTACAGCCTTCGTTCAGTCCACTGTAGACGCTCTGATTCTAGGCACATGGAATTCGACCGCAAATTGATGCCTGTATGCATCGCTTCAATTATGTTGAAAAGAGAAGCGAATAGTCTTTCTTCTGCCTTGAAAGCAAAACAAAAATTCATACAATAAAAATAAAAATTATTCTCATATTTTAAAATAATAAAAACAATTCTAAATGAGATATTAAAATAAAAATCATTAATAGATAACAATATACAAATTAAAAATTGTACAAAAAATTCTTTATATGTAAATTTCATAAACAAAAATTAATAATCTCAACTTGTACTCATTTCAATTTAGTAAACTATTAAAAGCTATTTATGTGCTACTATCATCTATTTAAACATTTAAAACAAGTAAAAATTCAAAATGTATAAATGGAAAAGTCTACACTAAAAAAGATATAATGTATAGTCAAATAAATATATTAAAGAGAGGTACTATGGTTTGAAAAACAATTAATGTATAGATACATGTAACTTTAATTTATAAACTTTTATTTGTACAATTATAAAAAAATATGTGTCTATATAGCACAATTAACAAATTAAAAAAAGAGTAACTTATTTTATTTATCTTTATAAACATATTGTGCTTATCTTGCATATTGTGCTTATCTGTAAGTTCAAAAGAAAAATTGCTATTGATATGTACATTTTATTTTTTTTTCCATTTACATTATTTAATTATTATTAGGCAAATCATTATTTAAATAGATTGAACATATATAGAAACAACGGACCAAAAAAAAATAAGACATGATAAATAGTCTTTCACCAAAGAAAAAAAAAGTGCACTATAGCATTTCTCAAAAGACATGTAAATATCAAACCATTACATAGCTTCATTAACGAAGTATTTAAAAATAAGTTTAATTGAAAAAACATATATATTTATGTGACTCCAACACGAGAGGAAAGTAAAAAATAAAAAATAAACAAAATAAAAGCATCATTGATTTTTTTTTATATAAAATTTCTAAAATAATGAATCAAATGATGTATTCAGATATTTCAACTAGGCTGACACCTCCGAAGCCCTTACATCACACACTTTGCCCATCTTGAAACAATAATAATTAAATCAAAATATTTTGAAGAGAACAATGAATGTTCCATTTCATCTTTAATAAGTTACTATTTTTGTTGTTGCAATAGCCACTCCCCTAGTGTTCTGAAAAAAATAAATTCTGCAAAATTTATTTTCTATTTATAAGCTATTTTAATTCTAAATTTTTATATAACATTATTTTTAGATGATCTTTCGACTATTTAGACGTTGAATATTACTTAGGTGATATGTAAAAATAAAATCCTCACATTCTTAATCTAAGAAGTTACTTTCTTAAGAACCTTTTAATAATATTATTAGCAAATGGAGGACAAAGAAGTACATCAAAATAATGCTCATGGGGTTTTAGTAAAGTAGGAACCATGTATGTCAAGCTCTTATCTTAGTAAAAATTCATGGCCAAATACATTAGTTACCCGTGAACTTTTTACAATCAGTCATTGCGACATTTCATTTTTTATTTTAATTAATTTAATACTTAATTTTTTATTTTTAGTCTATTAAACTACTATATAGTAAAATATCTCTAAATTAATGCTTCAGTAATTAATAATCTCTAAAATTTAATAAATTTCAGAAAACCAATTGTATTTCATGTACATAACTTAATATTTCTACCATCTAATAATTAATATAAAATATCAAAAAAATACTAAAAGTATTAATTAGTAGAATCAGTATTTTGTATGAAATTATTTATTTAAAGTGGTTTTTTTTACTTATTCTAATCTCGAACTGTATATCTCGTAATACTTTATGTGCTACAATATGAATAGGATTTTTGTATTTGTGCAAATAAACTTCAAAACTCGGAGCATTGTTAAGGGTAGAAAAAAGTTTCATTCTGGAAAGAAATGACGAGGTATATTAAGGTAAAATGAAGATTTTTAAAAAATATTTCAACTCTTAATAGGTATAAAATATGTCTTTTCATATCTCTTACATTTAAATTTTAGTTAAAAATAAAAATCATATTTACAACTATCATTTCTTAAAAATGTATATAAATTTATTGTAACTCACAACAACAAATAATAAAATTAATAACTTGAATTTATATATATAGATTTCTACAAATTAATAACCTCCACTAATTAATAAAAAATTCGACAACATGTCATATTAATTTATAGATGTTTTACTGTAGTTTTATTTATAACCAATGAAATACAAACTGCTGATGTAATTGAAGACGCATGTAAATAACAGGTTGTAAGATATGTGAATCTCAATAACTCATAGCTAAAATGACCAAAATATCTTTATTCTGATTAAAAATCAAAATTAAATGAAAAAAACACTTTCATCCTCACATTCTCGTCCACCCAATCCTCCTCTTTTTCCATTTAAGACCATCTTAATCTGAATGACCTTTCTATAGACTACTCTTCAGGGTATAGTCGATTATTCATTAGATCTCAACACAAGTCGTTTCCACATGAACTACCTAACCTTGCAATGCCAAATTCGATAAATAGCTCCACTCTATTTTGGCTTTTAACTAAAATTTTATGAGTTGAAAATTCTGAAATTTGAGTTCTTAATTTTTAGAATGAAATGGTTTTTTTTTCATTAATTTTTGTTTTTGGAATGAAAAATACTAACGATGGTGATGGTCAAGGTTGACGACAGTGATAATATCATAGATTTTCAACACCTGTTGAGCATTTTTTGGATTTTAAAATATAAATCCAAAAATTTCACCACGTTGAAAACTTAAGACACCGTAAAAATTCAACAATTGGAGAAACAATAAAAAATCGAATATTGTCAAATCTAAGAGTTAAAAACCAAAGTCCACCTCCGATAAGGACTTGCTTGGCCTCCTCTAATTCAAAATCGTTTGATGAGGACTCTTGAATGGATTTTGCATGAGTTTTTTTTTTTTTTTTGTATGTGGGATAAATGAGTTTTTGAATTGATTCTTATTTGTGAGTTTTTGGCGAAAACAATATTTAAATTCTGTTACAATTAAAGTATGTTACATGAATTTTTTTAAGAGTTTGAAACCAATGGCAAAGGTTTTGGTTGTGCCTTTATTTTCCTCTTTATTTTTTTAAAACTTTGAATAAGCTTTAAAAATGAGAGTATTTTAATTTAACTACATAAAAAAATTTTCAAATATAGGCACATGAAATTCATTTTTTTATTTATTAGATATCTGTTTAATAAGTTAAAAACAAAAGTTAAAGTCTTAAATTGACAAATATAAAGCATCATAATGATCAATTATAAAAAAAGTTATTATTCATATTTGAAGCAGAAAAATTATACAAATAAGTTTTTGACTCAACAGTGCACAAGAATGGATTCCTAATGGTAGATGGGACATGCACAGATGTTTTCAACTATGGGGCTATAATGGACAAGGCCCAAAAGTTAGGCATGTAAACATAGGCTTGTAACTTATAGTCCATATTCCTGAATAAGATTAGAAGCGCATGCTCTAGATAAATGGAATCAAGTTTAAAAAATCAAATAAAGATAATTGAAAAATTGAAATATCTTAATCAAAACCAGCCTACTCAAATGAATACTATATTTAATTTCAGTTATGGATAATTTTATTATTTGAATTGATATTTAAATCAAATCAAATTCAAATAAAATCAAACTAAATTAAATGATTTGAACAATTGAACGCTTGCACACACAATATACTATGTATAGTTACATATATTTATATATACTAAATATTATATATAAGTCATATATATTTTAATATGATATAAATATTAATTACAATTTTGAATTTAAAGAAGGTTGCTTTTTTTTATTTTGTTTATATTTTTTAATAATTGAATAACTAAATTGTATCAAATTAAATTGAATTGAATAAATCGAATTAAATTAGATAAGAACACCAATATCTGATTAAAATTAGTTCGAAGTTTATAAATACTAACCTGAAATTGAATTAAAATTTATAAATATTAATTTTGATTATGGATATTTTCAAATAATTCATTAAAAAAAGAACCTGATCATTCATATATAAACAAGAAAAGTGAATGAGTTCAACATTGTTCATTCAATTGATTTTTGGTGCTTTTATGATTTTCTTAACATCTAGGGGTAGTTTCGTAACCCTATGTTTGAATGAGGTGTTTATAATGGAATGAAATGGATTGAATTGGTTTAGAAAAAAATTTTATGTTTGGGTTGGAGGGAATAAAATGAAATGAAAGGGTTTTAAAGAGTTTGGTAAACCCCTCCCCAAACCCTTCCAAACCATTAAAATGCAAACACTCCAAATTGGGGTGTTTGCATGGGTTTGGAAAATTTAGACACCAAAATTACATATTTATCCTTAATTTAAGGCTATTTTATTTTTTTTCTCGAACACACAATATAAAAATTATAAAAAATTAATTGTTCACATTTTTTATGAATAAAAATAAAATATAATTTTTGAATAATAACAATAAATTTATATTTTAATATTAAATATTTGATAAATGAAAAATAAAAGAAAATTATATTTGTATGTATAAGGATATTTTTGTCAATTTTAAGTTAATCTTTCATTTCATTTCAGTGTAAACAAACAAAATTAATTTTAAACCATTCATTTTCATTCCTACCATCCCAAATATAAATATAATTTAACACTTTCTTTTCAAACCAAATTAATATATTCTATTCTATTAATAATTCTTCTATTTCATTATAAACATCACATCCAAACATGCTGTAAGCCAATTATGTGGTAGTGCATTGTTCATTTGGCAGGGTAATTTTGCAAATTTGGAACATATTAGGGCCATTTTCTGAGGGTTATTTATGTCTTTTGGTTTGCATTGAGAGAGTGGCTTGTGAGGACGATTTCGCAAATTAACTTTTGATGTGGGGCTTATAAAGTCATTTAAAGCATCAGTCCTGCGTGGGCAATCCATGCTTTCAACACGACGTAATGTTGATTTGACCATAGAGGATAATTTTGTCTTTTTACTTGAATTGTGTTTGCCCTAGCTCAAAACATGAACTCGCTGTTTATTGTTCATTCACAGTTGTCGCAGCTTGCACTGGCACTTGCTCCTGCTCCTTTCCCTGCCTATCTTCTTTTGCTCATATTTTTTCTTCATTTTTAATTAAATTGTTTCAAATGAACGAGAAGGAAGATGCAGAGGAAAATTTTCCCCACAAGTCAGTGAGATCTGTTGAAGTTGCTAGCCCTCTGTTCACGTCTTAGCCTCTACGACCACCAATCCGTTGAGAGCAAGGAGAGTTAGGTATGCTTTTGTTCATATTTGAATTTTTTACTGATTTGCCTTCTATTCGTTTTCAAATAATTTTGTTCGTTATGGGGTTGGTTTAATTTTTACTGATTTGTTTTCTCTTCTCAAGGATGTATTGCTTATTGGTTTCATTTTAGTGTCTGTTATCAGAGTTGGACACTTATGGCGATGGAAAGATCTCCTTACCCAAATCTTCTCCTCAAAGAGATTGAATCCGTTGCAAGCAAAAGTTTTCCCCTCTCCTTTTCAGGCATTCCACCGCTTAGATTTCAATCTTAAGTTTCTTCTCTATATTTGATTTGTTTGATCAATGCAAAGTTCATTCATTTATCTGTGACCTCTTTGCTTAATTTCTAATGAGATTTCGAAAATAGTTTATTTTTGGTAGTTCATTTTTTATTTGTATATTCTATTTTCTTAATTTCCATTGAAATTTCAAAAACCGAACAAGAATTTTAGTCATTTTGCTTTCTTTTTGGATTGTGCAATTTTACATTTACAGGTATTGATTTGTTTTTTTCAAGGGAAATAAAGTTTCATTTGGTTGGATCATATTGGTGGCAGTTGGTGACAACATGTGTCTAATTTGGCAAGTTATAAACAACAGGATGCACATGACTTTTCATTCTTACGCTTTATAGGATCCACGAAAAGGTAGATAAGGACTAACGCAGGCCCTACAGCCAAGGTGAAGATTCATTTGTCGTTTGTTTCACTTTTCACTGATGTTTTTTGCTAGATGTGTATGATATTTCAAGTTTGTCTTGCTTTTTATTACAAGCATAGAAGTCTCAAGTCAGTTGAAGCGTTGAAATTCAAGTTTCAGTTGTATATGCTTATGTGGAATGTAGACATCCTGGTTTCCAAGTTTCATTTTGTCTTAATCTTGCTATGATGACTTCTTAGTCGAAGATTGAAATAGAGCTTGACAAAAAGCATTAGAAAGAAAAATGTATAAGAAAATATTTTTTGGAAATTTTTTATTATTTGACTTAATAAGGAAATTATCTTAGTCAATCATATTTATATCATTAATTAGCTTGATTCAATTTTTAATATGGAAAAAATTTATGCTTATCATTTTAATAAGGAAATAATTCATACCAATAAATGAGGAAAAAATATTTGACTAGCCATAATTTTAACTTAAACTGGTTTGGATGGCTTATAATTCGTTTCCTTCGATTTTCCTGAACAAATAAATTCAAAACCACATTACACTAACAAATCCAATGGTCTGTAACACCGACTGTGATTTTTTTTTTTTTTACTAGATTGGTATCTTTTTTTTAGAGTAAAAAAAATATTTTCATTTGTAATTAATCATATGATGTATAAAAGCTGGAGCTCAAATCATGGCAGAAAATAGAGGATTTGAGTAATAAGTGGATAATGGACGAAACAAGAAGTTTTAGTGGGTTGGATGGAAATGGAAATGAAAGTGGAAGATGAGGGTGGAGAGGAACTACTAAACAAAATAAGTTCGAACTCGAATATCATTATCTTCTTCGATAGGGTAATTGAAGGATCATAACTTTTCTTGATAAGAAAGGAAAGATTATTCATTTTTATTTAAATTTTTGATTTTTTTATTCAATTTTGCTTATAAAATGCTTACTAATACCTTTTGATTTTAAGCAAACAGAATCTATCCTATTTCCTATTTTCTGTTTTCTTCTCGGGTAGAGAGGGGTGTTGTTTTGCACTTAGCGGTCGAATTTTATCATATTTATATATTGGAATTTTTTTTTTATCTATAGTTAGTATTTTGCTATAATAGAATTCTTTATGGGTTTTTTTCCATTGTGTTTCCTGTGGTGCTTAGGAAGTAGTAGTTGATTTGGATGGTTGGTTGTGGGGCGTTAGCGAAGTTTCTTTGATAGAGGCTTGGAGGAGAAAGGAGCTTGAGATTTTTTATCCAATCCGATAAGAATGTCAACAATATATTCCTTAACCATGTTTCAAGATTTCCAGTTTACAAGAGAAGGAGAAAAGAAGACTTCTTTAACTTGCAAAAACTCTTTTCAACTCCCTTGGATGTATATTTATATAAATATATATTCAGTAGAAAGAAAATACGAAGATTTAAGTAAAATAAAAAGGCATAGTGATCATGGGTTACCACCTTGCTAAGATAAGGATGGAGTCAAGAAAGGGCTATGGACTCTTGAAGTAGAAATCATGTTGGTTTCATATATTCAAGAACACGGTCCTGAGAATTGGAGAGTTCTGCCCACTAACATAGATTACCAGTATAAAGAAAAAGCTGAAAAAGCTTGAAGCATTCAACTATGAAGATCGTCATCATCAATGTCAACATTATCATCTTCAACTTCATTTGGTTCAGCTTTATTTGTATTTTGATTTGAAAATTTTGTGTTATGTATTTAATTTATATATATATATTAATGAACGTAATATTAGGTTTTTTTACATTTTTAATATATCTTATGATTTTTTTATTTTTATCATGTGATGTTAATGTTTTATTACCATATTTTTTTTATTCTGATGTTCTTGAAATTTATACATACATCAATTGGATTATGTTAAATAATTGAAATTAAACAAATTTAACCCGCAACAACGCCCGCGGGCTTTTTATCAGTCATTAATAAGACGCAACACAAGCAGAAGAGTCCCTGTGGTTCGCCTCCAAAGCCACTTTAAAAATTTCAGAAAGAAAAAGGCAGAACTGAAAAAGTGCTTGGTGGTGTAAGAACTTTACTGGCACAACTCCCTTCTATCGTTCCTTCTACAGGACCTATGGTATGCCACGTAAGCAAGAAGCTCTTCTGGATGGGATGGATCCTCTGCTTCACAAACTACACATACTGATGGAAAAATTAGCAAATCAGGACGGTCCACCTAAGGAACGAGTTATTGGGCAGAAGAATAGATTTGCCTTGTCGATTAAGAATGTGTAAAAAGGTGTAGCCGCCTGCCTCCAAGATTTGCCGATCCGAGTCCATATGCGCATAATTCTTTTCTACTGTTTTCTGCTAAATCCCAGCTTGTGGAATTTTAACAAATCACAGTTGTGCAGTTTGTTTATAAATAAATTTTAATTGAAATAAATTTAAAAATAAATTTTTATATTTGAAAAAACATAAATTAAAATATAATTTCATATAATATTTATTTAGAGAAAATTTAATCATTATTTTAAAAATATTTTTTAAAATAAGTAAAAGAGAAAAAAATGAAAGGACAACGTAGATATGATGAGTATTTATGTTTAATTAAATTTATTTCAAAATTTTACTTTATTTGATAAAATTTTATTTAATGATATTAAATTCTCAAAATATAAATGATCATTTTTCATGTTCTAAATATGAAATTCAATTAAATTTTATAAATTTTGCAAAATTTATTTATTTCAAACAAGTAGCATATTTAATTTTTTTTTATCTCTTTATGTTTAGATTTTGTAGTGAGAATACTTGATGAAGTAAATTTTTGTTAAATCAAATATAACTTAATTTAGGCTATCAATATTAAGTAATAAATAAATACACATAAAGTGATTAACATCTAGTTTTAATTAATTTAATTTCAGGACCTACCTTATTTGAAGCGAGATTCTACATATAAAATTACCTTCACTTGAAGTGAATATTTAAATTATAATGTGGATATTTTTTTCTTAAAAAATTATTTTCAATGATAAAATTACATAATAAAAAGAAATAAATATTATACTATTTTTTTCTTTTATTTTTCATATCCTTAATTATTTATACTTTGTAATAGATAATTTTATCAAAAAATAATGAAAGATGATAAAAATTACATTAAATAAAAATAATAGCATATGATTTTTAAGAAGTAAATTTTGATAAAGTTGAAGTAGCATTCTATCTTCCCAAATGACTACAAGACAATAAAACCAATAAACTATTTGATATAGTGAAAATAATAAAAAATTAATTCAAATAATAAATAAATATTAAATTACATTAATTTGAAGCTTACAATTTTACTTAATGAAACACAATTCAAATCGATTATAATTGAAATGAAATATTGATTGAGATTTATCATAATTGAAGAACAATATTATTATAATAAGAGAATTTTGCATTATAGAAAATAATTGCTTTAAATAAAAATTGAAAATTCATTTCATTAGTTTAAATAAATATAGTATTTTTTAAATAAAATTATTTTAATTAAAATTTTACTATTACATAATTGAAGTTTTTAAAAAGTTGAACTTCTTTTTGTGGTTTGACTTGTTAATTATCATTTTTATTTTATTTTAATTAATTAAATTTAAGTCTCTAGATCATGGATAGATATGAACATTTATATTTTAGAGAAATTTAAGAATTTTTAGTGTTTAAAATTTTTTATTTGATTTTATCATTCACATTTCACTTTAATTGAAAATTTTTGAAATTCTATAAATTTTTTTATTTTGAAAACATTTTGAAATCTACCAAATTATAGGATTATAAGCTCATTTCTTAATGCCCAAGCCTGTTTAATCTAATAAAAAAAGGATTTGAGATTGAAAATTTGTGAATCAAAAAGTTTCCGATCATATTAATATATTTTACTTATTAATTATTATAAAAAATAATCTGTAATCTCACAAATTTATAAAGAAAATATGAAGTATTTATAATATATATAATAATTCTTGAGTGAACAAAATTAATTCAAATCTTGCATGCCAAAGATAAAATACTAAATTCATTCTGAAAATTTAAGAAAATACTAAATTTAGCTATTTTTTAATTATGTCAATATAGTATACTTCAAATTAATAAATGATGACATAGTATACTTCAAATTAATAAATGATGACATACTTACAAAGATGATACACTCTTTTCATGTAATTTTTTTTTTGAAAGGCTATTTTCTTGTAATTTAAATTTGAATTTATATTATTCTCAAAAAAAATTTAAATTTATATTTGGAAATATAATTTTTAGTAATTCATTATTTTTTTAATATCTGAATACATCAATCTACTTAAATTGCTTAAATTGTAGATTATGTGGAGAATATAAATAAATTGACGATGAAAGATGAACATTAATTATAATATTGTTTTTGGCTAAATTTAATTTATTTTTCCCGTTTTATTATTTTCTACACCAAATTTTCCTATTTATTAATTTCTTAAAAAGGGTTTGAGTTGGCGTTAATAATACTATTACTACTACGTAATCGTGGAATCCAACCATCCTCCGAATCCGAAAAAATCCGACAAAATTACAGCAATCCCCATGCCCTTGTCCATTTCTCTCTATTTCATACTATTAGCGCTACTACCCAAAACGACAATCACTACTCTGAAAAACGACACCAAAAATCCACCAATCTGCTTTTCCCTTCAGCACCAATAAGCAAAAACTTGTCAAGCAATCTCTCTGTCTCATTAGATTTTCTTTCTGTCCAAACTCCAAATCCTCAGAGTTTCTAATTTTTTCCAATTCCCAATTTATACAAATCAATATATTTTTGGAAAATTGGAGATAGATGGGATGCACGCAGTCCAAGATCGAGAACGAAGAAGCCGTGTCGCGGTGCAGAGAGCGAAAACGGTTCATGAAAGAAGCCGTCTCCTCTCGCAATGCATTCGCTGCGTCCAACTCCGCCTACGCCATCTCCTTGAAGAACACCGGGGCAGCCCTCAGTGAATACACCCACGGTGAGCTCTCCCACCACCACCACCACCACCACCACCACCACTCCTCCTCCGACTCCGCCATCGCCGCCTCCACTGCTTCTTCCGTCGACGTGCTGCCTCCTCCCCCTCCCCTGCCCCACTCCAACTTCCAGATTCCGCCGGCCCAGCCGCTGCAGCGCGCGGCTACCATGCCGGAGATGATCCCGAAGCCGGAACTGAAGACGGCGGCACCGACCACGATAATTGAGGAAGAAGACGAGGACGTGGAATTTGAGGCGCATGATAACGATAAATTGACAAGAAAGCGTAGTAGTAATAGGGGGCCGTACAAGAGAAGCCGGGTCCACCACAATCTCAGCCGCCTCCACGTCAGCAATCGCAATGGCCGGAGGACGTGATGCGGGGCTCATCTGCGAATCAGGAATCGACTTGGGGAGAGTACCTTTTTCCATCCATGGAGAGCATACCGGGGCCCAGTTTGGCAGAGCCGCCGCCTGATGCGGCGGAGAAAGAATTTGGGCGTAAGGAGTTTGAGGAAAAGGCGAATAGAGAGCCAAAGATGGTGGTGGAGGAGCAGCCGCCAGAGGTGGTGGTGGAGGAGAAGGCGGTAGAGGTGCTGGTGCCGGGATTTGAGAGGAAGGTTGTGAAGAAGGGGGGTGAAGTGGGGCGGAGGCCAGGAAAAGTGGTGAATTTGATGCAGATTTTTGTGGAGATTGATGATCATTTCTTGAAGGCTTCGGAAAGTGCACATGAAGTTTCCAAGCTGTTGGAAGCCACTCGGTTGCATTATCACTCTAATTTTGCTGATAATAGAGGTAAATTGCCGCCTTTGCAAATATGACACAATTAGTTGTGGATTTTAGTTTTGTTATGCGTTTGTCTGTTCTCTTGTTTATCATTGGTGAAAAATAGGAAATATGGGATATTAGAGTGTCTATGTTGATGGTAGACCTGAAAAAAAGTTGGATTTTGTATTGGAATGACCCTTGTAGCTGTGTTGCAGGACACATTGATCACTCTAAAAGGGTGATGCGTGTTATCACATGGAATCGGTCATTTAAAGGAATGCCTAGCATTGATGATGGTAAGGATGATTTCGACACAGAGGAGCATGAAACTCACGCTACTGTTTTGGATAAGATGCTAGCTTGGGAAAAGAAACTTTATGATGAAGTGAAGGTAAGTTTCCTTGTTTGCTTTGGCTTCATTGGTTCTTCACCCTTTGTTTTCTTATTCCTTTTTAAACTTGCATAAATAATCATTATATCCCATGCTTGTTCTGTTATACACAATTTTTACATCCACTTTTGACTGTTGAGGTTCTTGAATCTTCCCATAACTGTTTTTTTGTATCAAATGTTGCTCAAATAAAATGTTGAAGATTTGTTTTTACTTATCATATTGGACTGAATTAGAAGGACCGCATATGCACCTTGCCTGATCTCAAATATTGCTACTTGTTTTTTGGTTTAGCTAACCACAGCAAATTGCTGCTTAAAAATGAGCTGCAATTTATAATTGTAATAGCTGCTCAGCTAGAAGTTCTCTTTATGTCTTGTGACCACATTCCTTGAATTTGACAAGCCTACTATTATACGCATGTAGTTTTTCAGAATTTGGTTTTAGTGCACTGCTAATTCTTGAAAAGTTTAGTTTCCTGATTGGTTGGTGAAAGACTGCGAATAATTTGTTCATGTGGATCAGTAATGTGTTTGGGAGACCATTTAGTCACATCAGAATAGTTGTGAAAGGCGCGCCTGAGATGCAGCCCTTTGCACATTGGACCTTGAAAGGCAGGCGATCTTTTAAAGGCGTGTGCTTTTGTGTGCCTCTGACTTCAGCAGCGCCATTTTGTTATTTTGCTTCTGTGTGTGTGAGTTTTTTGTTTAATTAATATTATCTACTCTGAGCCATTCATTTATAATCTGAACCATATACTTTAAGTCTTAGATAGTTTATTATGGGCTTGCCTACACCTAATAATCTCAAAACAAAAAAAATAGAAAAGAAAAGAAAAGAAGAAGGGAGATTAGGGTAAAAGAATACAACCTGGCTGTACATCACAAATAAGAAAAGAGAGAACCAATGGCACCAATGAAGCATGAATACTTTTGTTGAATCACGTTTTCTTGTTTTGCAAACGTTTCGTTGTTTTCTTATTTTCGCATTTCTTCCACGTTTTTTCATACATTTTTAGAAAATATCATTTTCTTGTGTCCATTCCTATGTTTTTCCATTTTTGTATTTCCGTTTTCGTGCTACATAGAATAGTACTACTTTTGTGGTTGCTGGAGCTAATGGAGTTGAAGAGGAGGCCTATCATACTCAATCAATTAAGGGAAAAAATGTTGGGCCCTTATTCACATCAAGTGCTACGCCAAAGCAAGTAGAAATGACAAACTTCTCAAAAGAGGGCTAAATTTTCTCTAGTTCCTAAAGATGCAGAAGAGAAAATTGAAGGAGAAGAAGAAGATGACTATATTGATCTTAATGATGATGATTGATGACTATGGACTATAATTATAGTTTTACGGAAGATGCTTTAGGAATTGTAGTTATAAGACTATAATTACAGTTTTATGTCTCTTGAACTTGCTGAGTTTATAATTTAATGCCTGTGTTGTGTTTTTTGTCCTATTATTTTTATTTTATGACTTTTTTTTACACCTCATTTCTGTGAGGTGTGTGCCTGTGCCTCGATTTTAGGATCTGTGTGCACTTTAGTGTGCTTTTCGCCTTTAACAACTGTGCATATCAACATATAGAACTTTGAGTTCCCCTGCAACTGATTGTTCTTTATAAAACAATCTTTGCATGGTTAATAATAATTAATATCCTTTCACTTTACTTGAATCAAAATTAATGACATTTTTATCTGGTTTTTTTGCTATTTCATAGGTTTTTTCTGGTCTGTTGGGCTATTTCATAAGTTTAAAATCTTAACTTGTTAAGATATATTTGATTCTTTGTTTGTCTATGCAAAATGCTTGCTGTAACTAAACCTTAGTAATATCCATTTTCACCTTAAGAAATGGTTAGGGAATAGAAATTGATGCCACTTATCCATTTCAAAAATTCCCTTTTGTTTTTGAGGTTAAATGTAGTTTATAGGTAATTTTATAACTCTACTCAAACTTCAACATAATTTTTCTGAAACTGAATCCATGCATACTTATAAATGTAATGGAAAAAATTAGGATGTCTTGTTACCATATTAATGGATCTTTGCTTTCTTTTCCAAGATAAATTGAAAGGGCTTTTTAATGTTTTCGGTTTTTTTTCCTTGCAAATATGATAATTTTTCTTATTTCAAGGTTTATGATGACTCTTACATACTGGATAGGCTGGTGAAATTATGAAATTTGAGTATCAAAGGAAGGTTGCTTCGCTGAATAAGCAGAAGAAAAGGGGTAGTAACCCTGAATCATTGGAGAAATTAAAAGCAGCTGTAAGCCATCTGCATACCAGATACATTGTAGACATGCAATCATTGGATTCAACAGTTGCGGAGATAAACCGTTTACGTGATGACCAATTATATCCAAGACTTGTTCAGCTTGTTGATGAGTAAGTTGCCATAGAAAAAATCATGTTACATTATACTTTCTACAAGTCTACTTAAAGTCTGCAAGGGGGAGTGAGAGATATATGATACTCTTATTCTTATTAATCAAGGGGGTTATCTCACAAAAAAACTGATGGAGCTAATTTTCAAATCCTGGATAATCCTGGATGGTGACGTGTCTATATGTCAATTCAAGTTCACTGCTTGCAATCTCTTTTTTAACTGAAGCCCATTTTAGAGATCTGCATTTTCTCAAATGATATTGAACTGTTTGATTCTATTTCTTTGGTCTTTCAACCAAATCATCTTAATTGCCTTTTCTTTTATTATCCAGTTTGCTGTTTTCTCTCTTATTTCAAGTGCAATAATTCCTCGTTCTTCTCATTTCGTATATTAGCACTCATTCAATCCACCGCCACATCATTTTTTAAGATAAATAACTGTATCTGTTCATGGGAACTATTTTTGGTTCATTCTATTATAGATTAATCCTGTGTTGCTTTTGTAAGAATTGTATCGAATTTCCTCCTATCAGTTTTTACTTGAGTTTCTAGGTTGGATACTTTAAAATGGTGTGTTTGCATTCTGTCGTTTTTGCATTTCTTTTTGTTATTATTGCCGCATGTTCTAGGCTCTTGTCATTGTTTTTGTTGTTATGATTGTCATGAAGTGTGTTTTGTGAAGCTCTAACAATGTTAAAGGTTTGCTTATGGTGATATAATTGTTCTTTTCATCTGACTGTGATGCTTGTTCTGAAGATTTGATGCGAAACACTATAGTGTTATTGCAATCATTATTTCCATTTATTAGTATGGGTAAAACTATTTCATTTATTTAAATCTATATCTTTGGTCTTTTGGGTAAGAATCACATGTTTTGTCAATGCTACATGCCATGCACTAGCAGTTGAAACTATTAATACTGAATTTTTGAATTTTATGAAATGTTCCTCTTCTGCTGAAAAGCTTCAAACGATGCCTTGTAAATTGTTATCCTGTTGCTGTGCTATTAGTGGTGCCATTCCGTATGAAGATTTTATGGTTATTTTTGTTTAAATAAATTTGTAGGAGTACCTGAATATTCTGGATTGTATGGTTTTAACATGGCTTCCATTTGTGCTTCCAAAATTAAGTTGTGCATTCTTTAATCAGCAGTTTCTCACTCAAAAGATAAGTATAAAAAGAAAACTATTTGTTGTGATCTTCTTGCACCAATCATATTTGTTTGAAACAAAACAAATTATAATTTTTATGAATTTCAGGATGGCCACGATGTGGGAAACCATGCGATTTCACCATGAGAGTCAGACGAAACTTGTGTATGCCCTGAGATCTTTGGACACATCTCAGTCTGCCCCTAAGGAAACTACTGAATATCACTATGAGCGTGCTTGTCACTTGTGTGTGGTTGTACAAGATTGGCATAAGCAGTTTTGTAATTTTATAGACCATCAGAAAAATTACATCAAGGCACTGAACGGTTGGTTGAAGCTAAATCTCATCCCTATTGAGAGCAATTTGAAAGAAAAGGTTTCTTCTCCACCAAAGGTTCGGTACCCTCCTGTTCATGGGCTTCTCATAGCTTGGCATGATAATTTGGAAAAACTTCCAGACGAGGTTGCAAGAAGTGCAATAAATAATTTTGCTGCTCTAATAAAGACCATCTGTTATCAACAAGAAGAAGAGTTAAAGATGAGAGAAAAATGTGAGGCCACACGAAAGGAGCTTGCCCGCAAGACCAGGCAATTTCAAGAATGGAAGCAAAAACATAAGATAGGGGAAACAAATGACGAAGTGGATCCTGATGGGGCAGAAGACAATCCTCACAAGGATGCTGCAGTGGAGAGACAGCTTGTCCTGGATCAATTGAGCAATCAGTTGAAAGAGGAAGAGGAAGCATGCCAAAAGCTTGGCTTGCAGGTGAGGGAGAAATCTTGGGCAAGTTTAAAAACTCGCTTGCCAGAGCTGTTTGCAGCAATGTCTGATATTGCTTTAGCTTGTTTTGAGATGTACAGTAACTTGAGGTCTACAGCACGAGACTGAAATCCAAACCAGAACTCAGGATGAGAACACAATTTTATGCGGTTGTGTAATTTGTTTGTGTGACCCACAGAAAAATAAACATAGGAAAAGAAAAAAGAAAACCTTGCATTGTGTTGTATAACTTGTAATTTTTATGCTGCAATCATTGTAAATTAGTCCTCAGAGTCATGTAGTTTACCTTGCATTGTGTTGTCTAACTTGTAATTTTTATGCTGCAATCAGTATAAATTAGTCCTTAGAGTCATGTAGTTTTTCAGTGTTGGAGGTATCTAATTAAAGTTTTTTGTTGGCCATGGCTTAAAAATATTGGTCATTTTTCAAAATGAAAGTATTCAGATTGTAGTTGTTGAACCGAGCAAGTGTATTTCTCTAGTACTACGAAATCTCAAAGCACTTCAAATTTAAACAGGATTGTTCCATTTCTCCATTTTCTGTAATGAATGTTGTTTGATTGAGAATTTCCCTTCTGGTAACTCTTTCTTTGTGTCTCCTCTACTGATTGCTCTGGCCCTGGAAAGCTGCCTCATGTTAAGAAAACTGAGTTATAGGGCTATATAGTATGTCCTTCTTAGGAATGTAACTTGGTAACAAATGTTCACAAAGTAAGGTTATCTATACCATGAAAAAATCAAGTTGCAGTCCAATGCAAATGCATTTCTAATGTTCTTTATTTCTCGTAATTTCTTGCAAGCATTTATAGATAATCGGGTGTTTGATTGAATTATTATTGATAATTGATCAATGTATAGTGTTTAGTAAAATTCTTATTATTTGTAATTATTTATACATATAATAACTAATAAAGACTATATGTGTGTGTATGTTTGCCCATGCATTAAATATTTCTTAAAAAATTATTAATGTTGTAATAGTTTCCTTGACAAATGCAATGATAAATTGAAATAATTAATAAGTAAAACTGAATGAATTTTTTTTGTTTTTTTCTTATAAAAGTAAAATCTCTTAAATAAAAAATTCCAAATTGAATTTGTTTTGAACTATAGTAACTTTGTTTGTAATATTTAATTAAATATTTACTGTTACGCTTTCTTGAAACTGTTAAAAAGGTGAAGCAAATATCCTTATAACTCAGACATTAAACCAAAGTTTAAAAGAGAAATCAACTTAACTTTTTCAATATATTTAACACATCAAAAATTAGAATTTTCACTCTATTTTCATACTTGGTATCTTAATTTATTTCAAAAACTTAAGAGCATGATTCTATGAGAATTAAAATTCTCAATATTCTTGAAATTTTATTGTTAAAATTGATTTATTTACTTGTAAAATGTAAGATTATATATATATATATATATAGGGAGAGAGAAAATTTTGTTAATATTTGAATTCTATTACATCGTGCATTGAAATATAATCAAATAAAATTTTAAAATGCCATTACTATTTATTTAGTTCATAGAATTAAGTTCAGAATTAGAATTAAAAACTGAAGTTGGGCTATAAAATTTTATTTCTACCATTTGGTAGCCCACTAAGAATTAGTGTTCTAATTTCATACTAATTTAATAAATTTGAAAATATTAAGCCCAATCCAATTTTCTAATTCTAGACTCAAACTTTAGGAATATTATTTAATAAAATATTTATAATCCAAACACTAAAATTAGAATTTCAACTCAATTTCAATTTTGATAGAATTAACATTGAAATTAGAATTTTGAATTCTAATTTCCAATTATGTCGTCCAAACGGACTTTTAGTAAAATTTCATTTTCCATTTTTTATTCTTTAGAGTAATTAAATGCAAAAGGGAGCTTAAAAAGAGAAATAATGTAAATGACAGATTTGTGGAGCAAAAATGAAAGTAGGTTGGGACAGTA
The DNA here is from genome assembly GCA_949677035.1 of Omphalea diandra. Taxonomy (NCBI): domain Eukaryota; kingdom Viridiplantae; phylum Streptophyta; class Magnoliopsida; order Malpighiales; family Euphorbiaceae; genus Omphalea; species Omphalea diandra. The sequence goes on along the minus strand of CATIWR010096746.1, from coordinate 37,861 downwards.
ATTATTCCACAAACAATTGTACATTTTTATACATCAATACTGAGAGGGGTTGCAGTAATAAGTTACATAGAGACTCCTGATGTACACATTAGCCCCAGCAACAAAGTCGTTTTCTTGTTCTACTTTGCGTTTCATTGCTTAGATTCATTCCAGTAGATTTTGAAGGGTGAGCTCTTGTCAATCTCTTTGCTGCAGATTGTAGAGTAGAAAGGAAAGAACCATCAAAGAATTGCAGAACCAAGTATCAAAACAATTACAGTAGAGAATGTTAGTGTAGTATATGAGTGTAAAATTTACCTATTTCATGAAAAAGCTCATTAACATTATCAGCAGTTTTTGCAGATGTTTCGGTGAAAAACATCCCATTCTCTTGAGCAAATTGCTCTCCCTCCTGCAATACATTAGAAAAATAAATCAAATCAATGCACCTTTTCATTGATAACGGACAAGAAGGGTTACATGAATACCTCATTCTGAACCTCCCTCCTTGAGTCTAGATCAGATTTATTTGCCACCAGTGCCATAACTGGACTAGGATTTCCTAGCAATAGTAACAAGGGAAATAAATGAGCTATGAATATGAGAGCCACATGACAACCCTAAATGCAATTGCGCTTTGACAATAGTAGAAAGAGGCAAATGGTATAGCTTTCAATTGCTATGCCCACCTTGTCTTTGCAGTTCTTGAACCCATTTCTTGGCTCTAATGAATGAATCCTGCAGTTAGAACACAAATGTCGGTTATTAGTATAAGGTGTAGGGTTCTAACTTGGAAAGCCAGACAGAGTTGAGCAGATTTGAATTAATACAAGCATACCATGCTTGACATGTCATAGACAACTATTGCTGCTGCTGCACCGCGGTAGTACATAGGAGTCAAGCTATGGTATCTTTCTTGTCCTGCAGTGTCCCATATATCGAACTTCACAGTCCTTTCTGGTAATGACAACATCTGGGTGAAAAAAGCTGCTCCTATAGTTGGTTCCTGGACATAGAAAAATGTCCTTAAATAAGACATGCATATTAATGCACAACAAAACAGAACACATGGAAGAAGCAATCAGTGGGGAATGCAAACCTGGTGATCAAAGAACTGGCCCTTGATGAATCTTAATGCCAAACTGGTCTTTCCAGTTCCCATATCCCCCAAAAGCACCTGAGAAAAAGTAATTAAATATGTTAAGAGCATAGACTAATTCCTTAATAAGATCCATGTCAAAGGTTGTCAGTTGCTACGTTTAAGTCCAACCTGCAATAAGGATTTATTTTCATGGTTTTCTCTTTGACACATACAAAATTTTGATCATTTAATTCTTTATATCATCAGTGTACACAGAATAATATCAGGGTCGACAGATTAAAAACAAAAAGAAAGAAAAAAGAGTAAACCGAAAGAACACTAGTCCCAAGTGAGGGATAGCAAGATTAAGCATACAATTAAATAAAGCTAAAGGAAAATGGACCCATTGACTCAATTATAACCAAAGTGACCCATTTAGCCAAAAGAAAGAAACAGGGGAATAATAAAACTGGAAGAGAAAGACATGCCCACCAGTTTGGCTTGAATGAACTCGTTGCCAGGCCTGCTCATCGTAAATGTAACAGTACAAATAAATTACAGACTTTATGATTAGAGATTAAAATTAAGTGTGGGTAATGTTTGAAAAAGGAAACAGCTTATGATAATTGTCTTATTTCACAAGCAAAATCAGGGTGATGATGACTATGGCATATGTTTAAGAATGGTTGGTTTTAGCTTTGACCGTTAGGTTTCTTCTTTTCTTGCTGCTGTTCTGCTGTTGCTCGTTTGTGTTGTCTCCCTGTTTCGTCCTTGCTGCAAATTATATCATGGAGTTGCATTCATGTTGTTTCGTTGGATCTATAATTAAAATGCACCGTTTCATTAAATGTCACACGAGCTATTTTTGTACATTGATCATTAACTATATGTATATTTGTAGGGCCGACCTAACAGGTATGAAGGCCTAGACAAAAGAAAATTTTGAACCTTTTTTTATTAAAAAATTAAAATTTTAAAATAAATTATATGATATTTTTTCTACATTAGACCCTTTAAACTAGGCAAAAAGAAAAATATGAGTATTCTTAGAACAATTTTACTTAAAATTTTTTTAAAAAATTTAGGGGCTTTAGACGCAAGCCTTAATGGCTTGTCCTTAGGGCTGAGACTATACACTTAATATTATACTGTGTGTATATTGATATTGATCTACATGTACATTAGTATCGAGTTGTATATACATTAGTGTTGAGCTACATATACATTGAAATTCACGAATAGATTAATAAAAAAAATAATGCAGTTCAAAACTAATGGATCAATGTACATGTAGAAATAATATATATCAATAAAGTTTTTGTAGAATTTATTACATTATTATTAGAGCATGTTACTTTTCATTAATTTATTTTATGGATTTTAATATACATACAGTTTCATACCAATATACATACAGTTAATGACCAATGTAAATGCAGTTCAAAACTAATATACATGAAATTAAAAACAATGTAGTTCAAAATTAATGGACTAATAAATATGCAAGAATAATGTATATCAACAAAGTTTTCTAGAATTTTTTTATATTGTTACTAGAGTGTCGATTCAAAATTAATGTACTTTTCATTAATTTATTTTATGAATTTCAATGTACAACACCAATGTACATATAGTTAAAAATCAATGTACATGTAGTTTAAAACAAATGTACATGCAATTAAAGAACAATGCAGTTCAAAACTAATAGACAAATATACATGCAAAAACAATTTATATTAACAAAGTTTTTTAAAATTTTTTATATTATTGCTAGAGTATCAATTCAAAAATAATATACTTTTTATTAATCTATTTCATGAATTTTAATGTACATATAGTTCAATATCAATGTACATGTAGTTAATGATTAATATATATACGGTTCAATACCAATGTATATATAGTTTTGTTTAAAAAAAAAAAAGATGACATATGTCATATTTAAATGAAATTGTGCATATTGACCTAGGTCCATATTACAATATGAGTCTGAGTATTATGTCCTTACTATGTAAGCCAACGGAGAAAAGGCTTAAATCGGTAGATTCTGTGCGAACTACTTATAGTTTAACTCAGTTAGGCCTAACCATTGAATTCAGTTGGAAAGTGAATTGGATCCAATTGTTAAGATTTCTTTTCCTTTTCCTTGGGCTTTATAGGCCTTGGTTCATCTTTATATAAATCACAATCATCAATCTCAAGTCTACCTAATTTTTATGTAGACTATTTTGTTTTAATGAAAATAATTTATTTATGAAAATTATATTTTAAAAAAATATATTTTGAGGAAAATATTTTCTTAAAATATGCTTTTTAGCATTTGAAATATACTAAAAATATTAGTTTTTTTAATTTATAAGATTATATTCAAAACTAATGTACATGCAATTAAGAAACAATACAGTTCAAACCTAATAGACAAATATACATACAAAAACAATGTCTATTAACAAAGTTTTTTAGAATTGTTTATATTGCTGCTAGAATATCAATTCAAAACTAATCTATTTTTTATTAATCTATTTTATAATTTAAATGAACATATAGTTAAATATTAATATATATGTAGTTAAGAATTAATGTATATACGGTTTAATATCAATGTATATGTAGTTTTGTTTTAAAAAAAAAAGATGACATATGTCACATTTAAATGAAACTGTACATATTGACATAGGTCCATATTACAATATGAGTGTGAGTATTGTGCCCTTCTTATGTAAGCCAATGGAGAAAAGGTTTAAACCAGTAGATCTTGCGCGAACTATTTATAGTTAACTCAATTGGGCCTAAAAGTTGAATTCAGTTGCGAGAGTGAATTGGATCCGATTGTTAAAATTTCTTTTCCTTTTCCTTGGGCTTTATAGGCCTTGGCTCATCTTTATATAAATCACAATCATTAATCTCAAGTCTGCCTAATTTTTATTTAGGCTCTTTTGTTTTAATGAAATAATTTATTTATGAAAATTATATTTTAAAAAATATTTTGAGGAAAATATTTTCTAAAAATATGCGTTTTAGCATTTGAAATATATTAAAAAATATTAATTTTTTAATTTATAAGATTATATTCAAAACTAATGTACATGTAATTAATGAACAATGCAGTTCAAAACTAATAGACAAATATACATGCAAAAACAATGTATATTAACAAAGTTTTTTAGAATTTTTTATATTATTACTAGTATTAATTCAAAACTAATATATTTTTTATTAATCTATTTTATAAATTTTAATGTACATATAAATCAATATCAATGTACATGTAGTTAAATATTAATATATATGCGATTCAATATCAATGTATATGTAGTTTTGTTTTTTTTTAAAAAAATGACATATGTCACATTTAAATGAAATTATGCATATTACCCAATATCCATATTACAATATGAGTCTGAGTATTGCGCCCTTCCTATGTAAGCTAACCGAAAAAAGGCTTAAACTAGTAGATCCTGTGAGAACTACTTATAGTTTAACTCAGTTGGGCCTAACAGTTGAATTCAGTTGCCAGAGTGAATTGGATCCGATTGTTAAGATTTCTTTTCCTTTTCCTTGGGCTTTATAGGCCTTGGCTCATCTTTATATAAATCGCAATCATCAATCTCAAGTCTACCTAATTTTTATTTAGGCTTTTTTGTTTTAATGAAAATTATATTTTAAAAAAATATTTTGAGGAAAATATTTTCTTAAAATATGCGTTTTAGCATTTGAAATATATTAAAAAATATTAATTTTTTTTAATTTATAAGATTATATTCAAAACTAATGTACATGCAATTAAAGAATAATGCAATTCAAAACTAATAGATAAATATAAATGCAAAAACAATGTATATTAATAAAAATTTTTAGAATTTAGTATATTGCTAGAGTGTCAATTCAAAACTAATATACTTTTTATTAATCTATTTTATGAATTTTAATGTATATATAGTTCAATATCAATGTACATGTAGTTAATAATTAATGTATATGAGGTTCAATACTAATGTATATGTAGTTTTGTTTTAAAAAAAAGATGACATATGTCATATTTAAATGAAATTGTGCGCATTGACCTAGGTCCATATTACAATATGAGTCTGAATATTGCGCCCTTCCTATGTAAGCCAATGAAGAAAAGGCTTAAACCAGTAGATCCCGTATGAATTACTTATAGTTTAACTCAATTGGGCCTAACCGTTGAATTCAGTTGCGAGAGTGAATTGGATCCGATTGTTAAGATTTCTTTTCCTTTTTCTTGGGCTTTATAGGCCTTGGCTCATCTTTATATAAATCACAATCATCAATCTCAAGTTTGACTAATTTTTATTTAGGCTCTTTTGTATTAATGAAAATAATTTATTTTGAAAATTATATTTTTAAAAAATATTTTGAGGAAAATATTTTCCTAAAATATGAGTTTTAGCATTTGAAATATATTAAAAAATATTAATTTTTTTTAATTTATAAGATTATATTAAAAAATGAATAAGTTGTGGAATCCACTTCCACAAATTGGTAACAATCGATAATCGATGTCAGTGATTAAAGATCACTGGTAATAACAAGTACATTTAGATATGTGTTATTTAATTTTATTTGAACGAGTCTATCAAAATCTAAAAGTATTTTTTTTCTCTTGAAAATATGAATTATTTTTAAAAAATAACTTAATTTGCCTTTTAATTAAAAATAAAAATATCATTGACTAATTTTTTTTGAATGTACTAAATATTATATATATATATATATATATATATATATATATATATATATATTTGTGTGTGTGTGTGTGTGTGTGTGTGTGTGTGTGTGTGTGTGTTCAAATAAACGGAGCCTTAATACCTTTTTTTTTTTTTGCTACTGATCCAAAAGCAATCTGAGTGCAGCTTCCATAGAATAATTAAATTGAGTGACAATGTCATTATATGCACTGTGAGGTTTAACTTGTCTTTAAATTTAATTATTTTAAAGTATGGGAAGTAAGAGTTTAAAATTTGATTCCCTCATTCATCATGAAAGTAGGCATTTTTTTTTTAAAAAAAAATCAAATTAATGTGGAATTTGATGATAAAAGGGTTACCCGCCGTTCTATAATTCATGTAGTTTGGCCTATATTCAGCCTCGGAAAGAATATGAAAGTATTCATAATTAGTACCATATAATGGCTTGAGTTTGAAGTTGAACAAAGAAAACCGGCTTTTTGTGGAAAATATCTGCTCAAACTCTCGTATTATCATATATCTGCCAATATTGAAAGAATCTGGTGAGCATGAGGTCATGGGTAGGAATAAAATATCTTAGCAACAAGAATTACCGATTATGAGACAATGTATACGATTTTGGAAAATACTTGAAATCCCTACACCATTACATAGTGAACTATACGACCATTTACAAGGATGCACGCCATGAAATATCTCTTTGAAAAGCTGATAACCCAGCAACCATTTGTTGTTGAAGTACACATTCAGATTACAATATATGTATATTTATTAATATTTTATTTAAGATAAAGAAAATGATACTCTTGTCCCCACTCAGTGCTCATGGCCCCAAAAAAAGTAATTTGTTTTCTTGAAACAGACACAAGAAGAACTAGGAAGGAAGTTCCCTTAACAATTTCCCTACTCCAAAACAAACAACACATTCACCAATAACTTGCCATCCTCACCCTCTCTTTCCTTACCCAAGCCATAAGCCTATGCCATTTCTCTTTATTAATTACCTCTTTTACACTGACACACCCTCCTCATGGCTTTCTCCAGAGTTGAACAGCAACAGCAACAGCAGCAGCAACAACAACCCCCTCATTACTACACTCCTATCCCATGCCAACCCGACCAACACTACGTCATTTTACCCCATCATCACCCCACCATTCGCCTCCCGCCATGGCCAGTAATCACCACCATCATCGGTATCCTCGTCGCGGCGGCCCTTGTCTACCTCTTTTGGCCGTCGGATCCTGGCCTCAGGATCGTACGGCTACGATTAAACAAAATACACATCCACACTTTGCCCATCATCAACATCGACGTATCGTTGTACGTTACTGTAAAGGTACGAAACGTCGACGTTTACAGCATGGATTTTAGAAGGCTGGACGTGGCGCTAGGGTATCGAGGGAAGAGGCTGGGGCGCGTGAAGTTGGGGAAAGGACGCGTGAGTGCACTATCGTCGTCTTTCGTAGATGCTGAGCTGCAGTTTAATGGGGTCAGAGTCCTGTCCGACGTCGTGTTCTTGCTTGAGGACTTGGCTAAGGGTAGGGTGCCCTTTGATACTGTTACAAAGGTTTCTGGCTCGCTTGGCTTCTTGGGCTTTGACTTCCCGTTTAAGGTAATCTATAATTTTCTCTAAACATTTGGTATAGAATTGGCTATTTTTTTTAATAATATTACTTTAGATTAACTTGAAAGTGAATTTTATTTTAATGGGAGTTGAAGTCACACAAGGGAATATATTTCACAAGAATTATTAGAGGCAAGTCTTGAAATGCTAACTTTGAAGTATCAATTATGACTAGAAAATACCATGGGAAGAAGACTAATTATTGGGCGCAGATATAGAAGGAAGGAAATCAATATGATTAATTGGCACGATGACCTACTAGAATATATTCTTCTTAATTGGCATGATGATCCAGTAGAATATTGTTCTCTTACCACTACTATCATGTGTTACTCGTACCATGTGCAAGTTCTCCTTGATTACGCATTGGAAGAAAATTGTTACAAATGAAATAAAATCAAGAGAAAATAAGTTGGAAAAAAAAAGTGTGGTATCGTTTAGGCAAAGGATTTTAAATGAGAGATTTCATGAAATCTAAGGATTTGACTTAAATTCGTTGTTTGACAAGCTAAAAATATGTCACAATTCATGAATTTTATAAAATTCATCATTTTTCACAATCTTTCATTTTGAGGGTTTTCACTTTCTCACCTACGAGTGGCCAAAACTCATCATTTTTAATAAATGATGAATTGTTATAATATTTTTTTATTTCAAGATCACTCCTAACAATACATGAATTTTATATTCAGACCAAATAATGAAATTTTCAAAATTTATTAATTTTACTATTCATAGATTTTAAATCCATTAATTTTGTCAAATCTATGAATTTTAAAATCCCTCCATCCAAACAAGTAGAGCAAAGTTCTTATTAATTACATGTACTTTTGCTTTCTAAATTATTAAATTCATTGTTTGACAAGCTAAAAATATGTCACAATTCATGAATGTTATAAAATCCATCATTCTTCACAAATTTTCTTTTTGAGGGTTTTCACTTTCTCACCTACGAATGACCAAAATTCATCATTTTTAATCAATGATGACTTGTTATAATATTTTTTTATTTCAAGATCACCCCTAACAATACATGAATTTTATATTCAAACCAAATAATGAAATTTTCAAAATTTATTAATTTTACTTATTCATAGATTTTAAATCCATTAATATTGTCAAATCTATGAATTTTAAAATCCCTCCGTCCAAACAAGTAGAGCAAAGTTCTTATTAATTACATGCACTTTTGCTTTCTGAATTATTAAATTCGTTGTTTGACAAGCTAAAAATATATCACAATTCATGAATTTTATAAAATCCATCATTCTTCACAATCTTTCATTTTGAGGGTTTTCACTTTCTCACCTATGAGTGACCAAAATTCATCATTTTTAATGAATGATGAATTGTTATAATATTTTTTATTTCAAGATCACTCCTAACAATACATGAATTTTATATTCAAACCAAATAATGAAATTTTCAAAATTTATTAATTTTACTATTCACAGATTTTAAATCCATTAATTTTGTCAAATCTATGAATTTTAAAATCCTTCCGTTCAAACAAGTAGAGCAAAGTTCTTATTAATTACATGCACTTTTGTTTTCTGAATTAGTGCTCCATTTTTGCTTTTACCTTGGGTTTCTTGTGATCTCGTACAGGCAAAAATGTCATGTGAAGTTTTAATAAATACAAATAATCAGACAATCATTCGACAAAATTGTTATTCTGAGGTACATATCTATTATGTTCAAAATATAAATGAGATTGAGATCTACATATCCGTTTAATTAATAACGCCAATAGTTCTTTTTTCTATGATGCAGGGTAAGTGAATGTTAAGGACATAAAAAGGCGGTGCACCAAATGCTAAAACCTAATAGTGGGGGGTGTCATGATGACCCTTCATATGTACATGAATGGTTGAGTGTGTGAACTTATATGAAACATACGCAGCAGATGTGATCAGATTTGTGTAATTTATACGTAACATTGTGCAGTTTTGGAAATGTAATTGGGTTTTGATTTATGTCAAAACATATATATATATATATATATATATATATAGTTAATTTGATTCTTATGGGAATTTAAGTAGTATATTATTTTTATTGCTCATTGAATAAATTACACAATAAGAATAATTAAATTGAGAAGACAGTTAAACGTTCCGCCTAAAATTTTATTGTTTTTTTTTTTTTTACATCTATTGGAAAACTGCTAAAAACATATTTTCAACATCAAAACTATCACTAACAATGAAAAAAGCCATATATAATTCACAAATAAAATGCCTTCTTAGTCATGAATCATCTTCCACTCTAAATACATGATCAGTCTAAGAATTAAAAACACGTCTACACTTTGCAGCACACAAACACAGAAAATGTAAAAAATTAGAAAAGAAAATATCATATCATAATTATATTTATAAAATGTTTTAAATAAAAAATAATTTTATAAAGTAACAGATGCTATGTAAAGCGATAAAAATAGCAGCACAATAAAAACAAGAAACTTATTTTATTTTATTTTGTACACAACAACGATACACCTAGCATTTATCTTAAAACTAATGTGTTCCCATCTTCCTAGGTTATTTGTTATCTCAATATCCGTGGAATTGGAATTCAATTCCTTATTAGAAATATCTAGCATGCACTATATTAAGATATCCCTCCTACTATACCTTAGTAATTCTTCAATAAATAATAATATATTAAAAGAAAGACTATTTAAAATTGAGTTTACTCAACTCGCTCAATATTCAAAAATTTAAAAAAGACATAATTTATGAATATTTGGCAAGAAAATTTTGTGAATTGAGCTACTTTTTGTTATCTTGCCAATGCTTGAAAAAATAAATTTAATATTTGTATGTTAACTAAGACAATTGTCATAGCCACCGTTTATGGGGATCTTTTTTTTATTATTATTTTTTTTTACTACTATCGACGGTAGTCAACTCCATCTCTTTGCTATCTACTTTTTCCTTCTTTTTCATCTTGTAATTTTTTTCAATTATAATAAATAACCAAATGATATTTTTATTTTATTTGTATGGGTTGATTAGAGTTTATAGATTTTGATAGCAAAATCTCTTATATTTCTTTAGTAGTGAATTTTAAAAGATATATATAACAAATAAAAGATGTATAAAAGAAAATCTTGTGACTGCTAAGGTTTCATCATTAGGAGATAAATCAAGGCTTTCCAATAATAAAAATGAAGTTATTTGGTTGAAAATCCATTTAGAATCTTATGTTAGATTTATTTTTCTTAATTGTTTATTAATTTTGTTAATAAAATATTATATTTTTTATTTTGTCTCCCTTGATAAGAATTTGTTTGTCTTCTTTTATGAAAGTTTGTTTAGAGTTAAGAGAAGTGTGAGTTTTATATTAAAAAGATCAGAATTATTTAAAAACTTGTCAAATGACAATGAAATTGATTTATAGTTCAATATAGTCATTGAGTGGAATGTGTTTCTTACCAATGTGTCAATCACAGTCACCAATGTATTGTATATAATTGTTTCATCAATATGATCAATAAAACTTAGAGTAAAAACTCATTTTTATAACAAAATTTGTATGTATTTCTTAAATGCAGTCAAGTTTATCTGTCTGTCACAAGTTGTATTTATGAATTTTTATTAAAGAAAGACTATTTTATTTTTAAAAAAAAAGACAGTAGTCATTGAACAGGGAAACATAAACAAGGGTCAATATGTTTAAAGAAAATAATTACAAACATTTTAAAATAAAAAAAATCTCCAAAAAGAAAAACTATGAAGTTAGGTAGGATCGCATAACAACCTTTCATATTTAACCATAATCCCATAATTCCTATGTATATAAACCAACCCATATCTCAGCCTTCTTTATAATCAAAAGCTCCATTTTCTTTCCTCCCCTTAATTACCTCACTTATACCTTGAAGACATAAGACAAACCAAATAGAGCTTAACAAGTTAATTTTTTTGCTCTCCCTCTGATTTCTTCTGCTCTCTCATACCCCTATACTGAAGCAACTAGCACTATTGCCTTGCCATTATCAAACTCCCCATCTCCATCTCCCTCGCCATTTGAGGATCAAATGCTATCCAAGAATTTATTTTCCTCCTTTCTTTTCCCTAACCCATCATTGCCATCCACAGCGTTGCATGATTCCCTTTTGGATTTTTGTGCTATTACTGAAAACCCTATCAAATACATCTCTTTCCTTACTCCGTTCTTGAGCATTTCTACTTCGACAGACGCCTTCTCAATCTTGAGCATTGTGATAGAAGCAATTTATAAGTATGTTGAAAATGCCATTTTCATTTCTTTGAAAGCAACCCAGAATCCATCCCAACCAGTAGTGATTTCTAGCCGCCTTGATAGAAGGATAGAGTCTTATAATAACGTGATTTATGATCTGGGTAAACCTTTTGCTGCTTGTTCTGCTCGTGACATTAACTTTGTTAACATTTTACTTAATTCTGCTATTCCCAAGTTTGGTCAATGTGATGAAGCTTTCTATAAGCAAGGCCTGGAAGAATCCCTAATGAAGGAGATCGATGATACATTGGTAGATTTGGTTGGATATGGTATTGACATTTCTAAGAAATTAATGCAAACATGGAATTAATGGACTCAAAATTTATTTTATTAGTAGAGGTGAAGTTCAATGTATTAATTCAATAATTATCTTCTTATTAAACTCGATTAATGGTGTGTATATATAGATCATGAACAAGGCTTTTATTATGCTGTCGAATAACAAAAATTCAATATTAATATAAAAATTTTATATTATTGATATATATTAATGCAAATATATAATAATAATATTTTAGTTGTATAATTTTATATATTAATGTAGAGTGCAGAACATTGAATAATATATAATATATTAAGATTTTATTCATAAAAATTATTTAATACAAAAATAGTATATATTAAATTGTATTTTAATTGTAATGCATATATCTTATATGTATCAAATTATATTTAGTGATATTTCAAATTATTTAAATAGTATTTAATATAAAAATTTAGTCGTGAGTTATATTTTATAAATTTTGAATTGTAACATGATTAATGATGACTAGTGTTATCAAATTGTTACTATTCAATACTTTTATGCCATGCACAAATTTAATTGCAAATTACAGAAAAAAATTTTGAGAGTGGCTATACATATATGTGTATATTTGATTTTTAACTAAATATATAGTATGTTAAGAATTAGCTTAAAGAAATGAACCATTGACTTTTACACAAATTTCGTATGCATTGAAAAAAATATGAAAAAAAAATTCAGATTTCTCTTGAAACTATAATATCAAATTAAAATTGAAGGATGAAAATAAATCATTATAGAAATTTATTTATTTCTTCCGAGTCTTGGCTCATGTACAAGCAAGCAGAACACATTTAGGCAAATTCTATTTGTAACCTTTTATTTTTTATTTACGCTTACTATAAAATTTGATAAATTATATTATTTATATACTCTAAATAAATTATCTATTTCACAATTAATATTTATGAACAACCCTTTTATATTATTAAAACTTATTACGCTTTATAACTTAACTAAAATTTATGTGCAACCCTTATATTATTAAAGCTTATTATGCTTTATAAATTTTTCTTATTAAATCTTATCATACTATATAAATTAACTAAAGAAAATATTTTCATTTTAAGTGTAAATAGATCAAATAACATCAATACCTTTTATTACATACAATTAACATAAATATCAATATAATTGTGCTCAAGGATGAGAAGTTTTATATGTTTGATCATATTAAAATATTTGAATCATTATATTATAATGATATAAATATTGTCATACCATAAATAATTAATTTAAATGACACATGATATTTAATTAATGATATTTGAATGTTTTTATAAAATATAAGATTTTTTAAAAAAACTGGATATTATTATAAATTATTTGTTTCAAATTAATAATTTTTTTGATATATAGTATTTAGAGGCTGTGGTAAAAGTGAAAGATGAGGATTTTAAGGTGAAAATCCATTGTGCAATTGAAAATGAAAAAAATAATTATAAAAATTAAAAAAGTAGAAAAGGAAAATAAAAGGTTATGGAAAGAAATTTTTAAATAAGGAAAAATTATAAAAAAAAAAAAGAAATATAAAAAGAAAATATGAGATTATAAATAAAATTTCCCCACTCATTTATTATTGGAACTCTCTAGGCACTGGAATATCGTGTTTCAGTCCAAACAACATATGTACTAAATTTCCCAAATTTCACTTACCAATTTTCGCTCTAATCCGTCCCTTAAAGTGATGCATGCTCCATCACTCAAAACTCTATAAATTGCGTTGCATTTATGATTCCATATCTAACCAATCATTGGCTCTTTAGTGAATAGATCATCATTTTACTATGTATGATAATAATATGGTTGGTCTTAATCAAATCATCATTTCAAATTAAATCTCATGTTAATGAAGTTAATGATACAACGTGAGAAAGTCTTGAGCATTTGCGCTATAGAAAAAGGTTACTAATCAATTATTATAACCATATTTAATCAAATACAATGATCACCATATTTGTATTAGAAATTAATAAAATAATTTTGTAGCAAGTGAGTTTCTTTTGTATTCTAATACAAATTTTTCAGTGGAAAAAATCATATATTAATTAAGAAGATGGAAATTAGTATCAATGTTTTTGATAAATAAATCTAATGCAATCAATTATGCTAGTTGAAAATTATTATCATAGAAATCACTGGCCGTTGCACTTGAAACAGCCGCTGCCTCATTAACCTGGCACCAAATTGTGCAGTGCAGTGTTATGAGAGTCCAAGTAACATCCCACCATGCATATATTACACTTATACAGTCAATCACACACAGGAAAATGGATCTAACCTCGAACAATTGGCAAAAGATCAGTTTCCTCATATATATATATATATATAAAAACCATGTATGCACAAGCAAAATGACAATTTTACCCTTCCGATCATGGCATGTGATCATGTCTCAAATCATCTATCCTTGTCACAATTTTGACATTTACACCATTCCTTGTCATGCATCCACTTTGTGTCTTGTGTATATGTGCATATATATATATATATACATCTTCAGCTCCACACACAACTCCAAACCCACAAATTTGAACTTTATTTCCAACTTCAATCCGACCATGGAATTGAGCACCTGGTGCAGTTCCGGCAGCAGTCGATACGACCGGATCGGGTCTTCATCGGAGACCACTTCTACTACTACTACTAGTAGTTTTACGAGCAGTGATCAATACAAGAGATCACCAAGATGGAGATTACTGTGGAGGAAAATAATAAAGGAAAAAAAAAGGTTTCTTGATTTCTCTTCTTCTTGCTCGAGTAGCTGTAACCAGATGCATTTTGCTTATGATCCTTACACCTACGCTCAGAATTTTGATCAAGGCTCCATGTGGTGTGATCCTGACGACATGTCTCGTTCCTTCTCCGCTAGGTTTGCTGTTCCTTCTAGGATCTTTGAAAAGGCTCAACTGGTATAAACAACAGTGTAGTCAATCTTCATCAACTGGTATTTGAATTCAAGATCTCAATATTCTGATGACAGAAATGTCCACTAGTTTTTATCTTCTCTTCTCTTAGTTATTCGTATTGATTGTGTAATCTTCTTAATACATTGATCATATGCTTATATTTTGATTATCTCCATTTTCTTATCCTTATCTTGCTTAGATCAAAAGTCACTAAAGATGATTTTGGATTATGCATCTTGGCCCATCTATTCCTTGCTTTTCTTTTTCTTTTTCTTTTTTTCTAGGAAATTTAGATGCAAAAGGAACCCATATCACATTTCTTTTTGTATTCTCTACGCTTGGATATGATTAAGATTATGAATTATAACCATTTGAAACTAATCTAGTCAATAATGATGAATGTGATTAAGATTATGAATTATAACCATTTGATGCTAATCTGGTCAATAATGATGACTAAAGACAAGTAACAATACTTAATCTCCAAGTGGGACAACAGAATTTGAATTATTAATAGTAATTAACATCTTTTTGCAACTTCAAGAAATGCTTTTAAGCATTAAAGAAGTGTGGGTCGTTGAAAATGGATTATTGCTGGTTTTTCTTCACACGTCTTGATTAGATACATAATGGGCATTGCAGCTTTGATTTGCCATTAAGTTACTATTATTATTAGTACTAATACAGTTATTAAAATATATATTGATGATTTGGTGGTCCAGTATTGCACTAGGTTAGGGTGGGGGCACTATTCCAGTTCCAGCTGATCTATCTAGAAAGAAATATACTATACAATGTCATGTGCCCCATTTCCTGCCGGATTCCTTCAACCAACTTATCACGGTAGAAGTCCCATTTGCAGGCTCAATAAATGAACAACAATGACGTTTGAAATTTTTTTTTTTTTTTCCCTTCCAACAAAAGATCTCACAAAGTTAATTGTAGTCTTGGTGGATCATCTTTCTTTAATCACCTTATTGATTCCACATCTAACCGGACTTAATCAATATGGAATAATAGTTTCCTGTAGAAGCAAGAGTCAATTTGCAAACAATAAATGTTTATTTCATCAGTCTTTCTTCTATAATTTTCATCCATTTTCCGGGGTAATTAAGTAGTTTTCCTTTTCTAATGGGATTCTTATGGACAGCAAGTTCATATATAGCATGGATAAGTCAGTGCATGATCACCATTTCTGTCACACAAGGGCCCATCTGACTCAACAAAACTGTTTATTGATTTCAGTTCAAACTGGTAAAGCTTATTTCTTAGGGTTCACACGCTCCACATCACTCCCCTCATATTATGAGGTCCACAAGCAAAGGATGTCCTACTTACACTGTTATGGGAATCAAAATTCCCATATCCTAAAGCCAAAAAGTCCTCAATTCCATTGTCGATTTCTTTATTCTTTTTCCTGAATGATGCATTATTGAAATTCTATAGTCAAAAACAAGAAATTTGATTATTTAGTTAATAATTCAACCTTCGTAATTGATAAATCTAAATCTATCTATTAATGAAAAAACAGTTAAATAATAGAATTACCAATGCATTAGGAAATAATTCAACCTTCGTAATTGATAAATCTAAATCTATCTATTAATGAAAAAACAGTTAAATAATAGAATTACAAATATATTAGCAAATAGATTAGATAAAACAAAATTGTATTCCTCAAAAGTGAATTTGTTTGATCAAGAAATCAAGCAAGCAGACATCGTATGTGACAGAAAAGCATTGGAAGATAACTTTATCTCCATTAACATTGTAGAGGGACCCAATTTGCAAAACGAACTACCCATGGCAAAGCAAGTCACATGTGGATTACCACCACCAAAAAGACAAAGTGGGCCGCAATCAAGATAATCCCAAAGGTAAAAAACTTCGCAAACAGAGGGCCACAGAGTAGAGAGAATCTCACTGGTGCCTTGCCAAAACTCCTTTAGCCATTTTCCAAGCCAATTTGATCCCAAGATCATAAATAAAAGAAAAGGCTGTATGCCTTATATGAAAAAGGGGTGCTGTGCTGTTACTTAAAGTGAGGCGCGGCATGCAACAATACTCTCTATAGGGTCAAAAATAAGGACGTAGTTATCATGTGCGACCGTTCACTGTTGTTGCACTTGGGTCATGTTTGGTTTGATGATAGTTATAATGACATGGCATTTAGGTTATATTTGGTTTAACTTTTTTTATATAAATATAAAATTTATTCATTTTTTATTCAATTTTTGTATATATTTTGACCAAATTTTATATTTTTTTATTCACTTTTTGTATGTTTAAATAAATTTTAATAAGCTAAACGCGACATTGATAGTAATAGTAGTCATATTAGACTGTGTTTAACTTATTATTTGAATTCAAAATTTTTCTATTTTAGGTACAAAATTTTTTCATTTTATATACAAAATTTATTTAAATTCTATATAAATTTGAACAAATTTTCTTTTTTATTTGTTCAAAAAGAAAAAATTGTAGTATCTGAATTATTTAAAAAAAAAGAAAAAACTATAGCACTTAAGACACTCAAATATTTTTATTCATTTTTTATATAAAATTTAAAAAAAAAATAGAAAAAACATTTGAATAATTTTATTTTTATTTGAAGAAAAAAGAAAAGAAAAAACTGTAACACTCAAGTCATCTAAATATTTTGTTCGTTTTTTATATACAATTTTTTAAAAAAGATAAACAAATATTTGAATAAATTTTATTTCTTATTTAAAAAAATTATATTACTAAAACATCATTTCAATATAAAAAAAATTATTTCAGATCAAATATCACTTTCACTGCAATGTTACTATATGTGCAGTACCTTGCAACACTATACTTTTCCCAAAAATAACCAAACGTGATCGATCTGTAATACTAAATTATTTTCCTATAAAAAAATCTTGGTCAAATTTGTTTCAGTGGGTCCAAAATGAATCCCCTTACGTTACTGAATACATGTGATACAACCGACAACCGAAAGAAGAGAATATGCTTAAATTAGCTAACCACAAGTTTTAAATTTCTTCTTTCTATTCCATCATGATATCAAAATTAAGTTTTGATGGTAAGCTATAATTGCTAGGTTTATAAAATCTCTATTGATTTTGAAACAGAGGTAGAATAACTTGAATACCAATTTGCTTTTTTATTTAAATTGAATTAGTGAATTAGTCTTCATAATACTATAATTAAAGATGTTAAAAGCTGAAATTTCTAACTGTGGGCACTTCGAGTTTCTAACTACAACCTTCAATACCTAATGCTTATCTACATAGAATCTAATATGTCATTGTTGTTCAAAGCCAAGGCAAGGCAACATTAGTCCCTAAAGGAACAGAAAAACACATATGAGGTTACGCAACAAAAACAAACATTTTTTTCATCATTTTCACTGTAAAGCGAAAGACTAGACAACTAAACCATCCATGACCATTACATATAAATGGTCAAAAAATTTATCTGTAAATATAATGGTCCAGTTCATTGAATGAATTTGAAGTAACCTCACTACTCACCAACAGGATGACCCTTACCAGCTGGGGAAGCTTTGAGAATATGGCAAGACATCTACCCCACCCATCACCTACTACTCTAACCTTAACTGAAAAAGGAGTCTAGTAGTCTTAAACCTATCAAGTGAAATTAACAATGGTAACTTTAAGTACTCCAGATAAACAAAATCACTAAATTTATATAAAATTTCAGGTACATTTAATTATGGCATGATAATAAGCTGTAAAATGGAAAAAAAAAATGCATGACAAGATTTTCTTTATTACCATATTAAGTTTAGCAATAGTTTTTGATGATTTAGTAAGTATGAGTGAAATTAAGTTTTTGTTGATTGTTTGGAGTTGTTCTCCATTTCTCTCAATCTTCCCCCAAGATTAAAGTAAATACTTATATCACAAATTCAATAAGATAATGATGCAAGCTTCACTGCTCATCTTAAGTCCTTGCAACATGGCCTAAACACACCCATGTCCCAATATGTCCACTACCTACCAGCAACCCAACAATACAACTCTGCCAATTAGCATGTAGATGTACAGGAATTGGTTAAGTAATTAATTCTCTTATCCCCACAAATGTAAGTACCATTCCATTAATGACACATCAGTTTATGTATATTCTTGATTCACAAATGAAAGAACAAAGAATATTAGGCTCTAATAATTGTCCTTGAATAACACAACGATAAAATTCTAAATTGCAAGGCGACTCATATAATATCAAGATTTGAATCAGTGACCTCCACATTGCAACGGCCCAATTTCATCCTTCACGAATGCAAAAAAAGTAAAATGAAAAAAATATTGCTAATGAAAAAAAAAAGTCTTATTCTCAATAATTTTATGTTAGAGATTATTTGGACAGGCAATAACAGCAATTTGAACCAAGAAAAATCTCAACAAAAAAATATTATTTTTGACCTGCATTTCCTATACAGCACACGCAGCTAGAAGATTAAAATAATTAAATCTTTCAATTTCATCCAAAAATTACACTAGAGATAGACCACATATTACTACAACCAAATAAACACTGCAGTCAATAAAAATGCCACGAATGGCCTGATACAGGACCAAACCTCTTTCCAACAGCTTGACTGCTCCATCCCAGTTATCTCCATCTTCCTTACTAGCTGCTTTTCTTTCTTCCTCAGCCTCATCAACCCCATTACTCGCGCTCTCACGGAACATTCGAGCAAGAACAATCGTCATATCGGTTAGCAGGATTATGTAAAAAGGCCTAGAGGCAATGAAGCTGTCTGAACTCACAATGTTAAATCCAAACAGTGGAAAATCAATGTTAGATGTGATCACTAGAAAAGTTATGATTAGAGAACATATAGCACGGGTTCGCTCAGACGATATAATGCAGGAGTTCAAACGTTTAGAAGAGAAAAAATTGGGCGGATTTACTAGCCTTTGAACTGATGATTCTTGCGTTTTGGTCACAGGTGTTATGGTTTTAGGACTTGGCTGATCAGGCTTGAGCTCACTATCAGATTCTAATTTGTTTCTTCTGTGGAAATTTCTGGCCCCTGGGTACTCATTGATAGTTCTGATTTTTGTCAGCTTTGAAGCAGAGGCATTATCTGTTGCTTCCTCAGGAATAGCTGCAACACCCATCAATTAACATAGTAACATTTTGGTTTTATTTTTCCATGAGAATAAGTGTACATGTATTATCGACATGTATATATCAACTTCAACCGAATTCATGAAATTAAGATTATTTTCCTCTGAGTAGGTTTCCATTCCTCAATATGACTGGTAATATTAACCGACATGATTGTGCTATTAAAAAATACAAACTACAAAGAGAAAATTCATATACAGATACAAATAATAATTATTTAGCAATTTTGTGTAGCCCCAACCACCATAATACAACTTACAATGACCAACAAATTTTATTTTGTTCCAAAAATGTTTAAAAAATGAGTGATTGAATATATAACAACCATCAAATAGAGATTGCTAAATCTAAATCTACCTAATAAACAATGATTTCAGGGAAAGAATAAACAAAGGGTGGGGGGGGGGGGGGGGTGGAAAGGGTTCCTTCAATTTTAAAATAAGATGAAGAAAAACATAATTAATCATGGATTGCATTATTATTTACCATTATTTAGCACAATAATGCTTGACAAATAATGGTAACATGAATCATCTTAAAAAAAAAACAGATAATGCTAATCTAAATTATTATTAGTCGATCTACCAATATCAGTACCAATATGAAATAATTTCCAAAAGAAATCATATTAAGAAACAGATTAGACAGGAAAAGAGTACCATTGATTTGATGACGATCATTATTGGGAGAGTACATAATTGATGGGGAAGATTCTGTGTATGCATGATGTGGCTGACGATGAGTTGGAGTTGATGGTGCTGGCAATGATGGTGATGAAGTGAGGGTTCGGACTTGGCCTGTGATCAGAGCCATCCGATCAGTGCCTCTCTCCACAATTCTTCTTCGTCTTTCTTGTCTCACATCGCTTGCCATTTTGTCTCTTTCCAAGATTTCTGTTCCCCTGCCTCTCATATATGTTCCTTCAGGTAGTTATTTCCGTTGGGGCGGGGGGTACCTCAGGAAACGATGTCGTAGTTAAATTAAGGATTAAAAAAAAAAAAAAAAAGAATGTAAGAGCATCCGGGTATCCTCGATCCACTAATTCTTCATCCTAAACTTTTTATTATAAAAAGTGATTAAAAACTAATTTTTCATACATATTAATAATAACTATCTCGCATCTTATGGATTTTATTTCTTAAAAATTTTTTTTTTCTCTTTCCACAATATTCAAAGATAATTTTTATGAGCTAAAATAAATTAATATTAAATATTTTTATAAAATAAACAAAATGACGATAAAAAGAGTCTATTGAATTTAAATAAATATATTTGTTCTTTATATTTAAAAATTTTTTAAAATATTTTTTATTATTCAAAATGTTATGTTTATTTTAAAAAGAATTATTGAAGATGTTTTACTGACCAATTATTGCTTCCCCCTTGTCGGCCATTGGACCAAATCATCCCCACCCAAAAAAAACCTCAAAAGTCTCAAATTCTCCTTCTCAATTCAATTTGAACTACTTTCAGAAATAAAAAGGTTTTATCAGAATATTCGAACTGATATTGACGGGGGCCGCGGGAAACGCAGGCCCCCACTACCAAAAAATGTGACGTAGGCTCTCCCTTGGGAAGTCCTTAGGTAGATGCACCTCCAAAGTGCAATGGAGGCCACCTCCCTAGGCCATGGGCATTCTTGATCGCCCATTGACCCCGTCCAGGTATGTTTGCTCTCCATTTTCTTTAGTCGCCATTTATATACGCTTCCTTACATCTCCTTTCTTCATCATTTTTCTATGTGGGACTTATTAATTAGGCGTCACCTTATTCCTAGTGTACACATATTCTCCTCTCTGTTGATTCACTTCAATTTTTGTATTAAGAGAATGAATGTATGGCTTTTTGATCTTGCTGGTATATGTTGTCGACATGAAGGGAAATGTTTACGCCCATGAGAGAGAGTTTTGTGAAGGCTATCGAAGCAGGTGGATGTGGTGAGATATCAAGTGTTAATTGATCGGTGCCCTGCAACTAGCAGGTGAAGCCAAGATTATTGCCGCCATTAAAGAACTTAGTACTGTTACTAAAGGTTGTATCGTATTCACCCTCGCCAACGCGTCATGTATATGTTCGCTCGACCCTGGACCTGATCAGGCCAAGATTTCATTGTCTAGGCCCAAGCTAGACCCAGACCCATAATCGGGATCCAGTTTATCCACTAATCTATCTCTAGGCCTAGGTTTGATTAAGCCAGCAGAAACTTCTAAGCAGGCCCATTCTCCTTTAATTATTTTTTTATTGAATAGGAAAATTCTATTTACAACAACCATTTTTCTCTTTACACTCTCTTTCTTTTTACAACTACTTTTTATTTAAAATTTTCTTTTCACAACCCCCTTTTTCCTTTTCTACCCCTTCAATTTTTATAATCCTTTTTCTCAATTAGAAAAAGTTTTTACTTTTTTTCAATTATACAATCCCTTTTTCACCTTAAAAATCTCATTTTTCACTTTCATCATAAACCCTAAATACTTTACATCAAAACTAGTCATCAATCTAAGATAAATATTTTGTCTTTTAATCTTTAACTTTGAATAAAGTTAAAGCTACTTTACAATTATTTAAAATCCAAAATAAATTAAAATTTCATGAAACAAAAGAATTAAGTAAAAGAAAAAAAAAAGGTAAAATAAAAACTATAGTAGAAGCATATATATATATATATATATATATATATATATATATATATATATATTAACATTTTTTTTAGTTCTATCTTTACATGGTTTAATTAATAATTTCATCAGGCTTCATAATACATTGTATAGGTCAATCGTGTCATTTGACTAGCAGCTTAGAAATGTCTTTAGATAATGTAAAAGATGAAGAGCTTCATACTTACCATCTTAGACACCCCACCCCCCCACCCCAAAAAAAAAAAAAAGGGCCTAGATCATTCATATACCTCTCCACTTACTCTTTTAAAAAAAAAAAAAAAAATTATTTGGCATACCGTTTCCTTTAAAATTTTTAATGATAAGATTATTCATATGCCTTCTCCTTTTTCTCAATTCTTTTTCAAATGAAACTAACAGAATATTAGAGCAGAAAACTTCAATTTAAAATTGGTTGATAGCTAAATTCAACCAATATTGAATTAATAACTGTGATCAATTGATTTTTATTTTGTATCTTTTAAGATATTAGTTTTGGTTTTTTATGTTGCAGGGCACATAAATGCAATAATAGCATTCATTAATAAAATAAAATTAAGACTCAAATACATATTTATAAGATTAAAGACTATTACATTGATTAAGATATGTTATTTGCCTATAATACTCAACCTTCAATTCTATAATAAAAGTTAAACAAATAAATAAAATTATAATTATCTATCTCATTTCTAATATTTTCCAAAATTATGCATTAATACATTGGGTTCTGCATATATTTTTACATTTTAAATATTAGCTTAAATATTTTTTTATTAATATAATGTAGTTTGACATATAAATACATACTTCTAATTTTAAATAAGTGAGAAATGGTAATATAAAAAGCAGAATGCATTCAAATTAAAGAACTCATGCATTCCAAAATAAAAATATGAATCATGCGCTACCCTAATGAAATCATGAAGCAAATGTAGAAGTCATTAACTGACAAGGCAAAATTATGAGCAACTTTGGATTATAGCAAATAAACTCAAGAAATTGAGTTTTGGGGGTATAACTAAATTTTATAACTCACTTTGGAGTTGGAGGAAAGCCAAAGTTTCAAATTTTGATTGAATACAGACTTGGAAATGGCAAACCTTTTGTTCTAGACTGATCCTTGGCTAAGTGGTGTTATTATTTTAAAGGAGTTTCTAGGAATATACATTGAGGATTTTGATATTCCTCTAAATTCTGACATTGTAAATTTATTTTGAAGCATAATGGATGGGTGTTCCTGATCTAATTGATGATATTATCCTTGAGGCTTGGGATTTTATCAAGAATTTTGATGAACTAAGGGATCAAATTGAAGATAAAGTGTTCTTGACTATTAAATCTGCTTGGTGTGCAGTGCAAGTTGATGCTCCAAGGATTTCTTGGTTCAAACTTATATGGAGAGCTCCCCTAGGTTCAACTTTGTTGTTTGGCTGGCTTTAAAGAAAAAGTTATTAACCAGAGAAAGATTGCAAAAGTTGAAATCAATCTATTACTTTTCGTTGTGTTTTATGTAGTCAAAGTAATGAAACAATTCAACATTTGCTCTCTGCTTGCACTTTCATTGCTAATGTTTGGAATGAGGTAAAAGTTAATTGTAGAGTTAAAAGAAATCTAATTTGTTGGACAAAAGCCATTACTTGATTTTTAAGGAAGGCAACAGGAAAAGGTCTTATCTATAGGGTTAGAAAAATTCTCATTTGTGATGCAGGATTTTCTAGTCATTGTAATGCTGGTAGTTTACTTCCATGGAAATTAAGTGTATAAAAAATGAATTTTAGGTTGTATCTTACTAGTTATACAATTTATACTTTGGTTCATTTACAAAAAATAAAAAATAAAAATAAATAAATAAAGAGGAAAAAATGAAAGTATAGAAATTTCATTTGTTCTTTAAAGCCAAAAACTAAAAAAATAACTATGATATTTCACTTTAATTGCTCTTTTGATCCATAAGATCTCTATAGCATTACTCTTTTTTTTTTATTTTATTGGGTCATGCAAGTCCTTGGTAAGTGTAATTCATACTGAAAATTCCAATTTCAATAAAAATTTTGAGTTGGATAGAGATATAGAAATGGAAGGTTGAATGTCTCAACGTATTTCATACTCAATTATTGAGATACTAATCCAAATATAAGCATCAATAGTATCACTATAAAAACTATAGATAAAGTGAATTTAGAGTTTGATTGAGTTAAATAGAGACAATATATTACATTAATTACACAACTTATAATTTATTTCAAAATTTTGCAATTCGAAACACTCTTCATCTTATTAAGTTTTATTTTTTATAAGATAACTAAATTTGACTTGATTATCCTTAAAGCTAAATCAAATTTATTTTACCCCATATATCAAACTCAAATTCTTATAAACTTATTGAGATTAAATTAAAATAAATTAAAACTAGAATAATAAAATACAGGCAAGTGAATAATATTCAGCACAAAAATAAATATTTCCTTTTAAAGCATTAGTATTAACTTCAAAATAAATGTTTAATTATTAGACAAGTTTCAATGTTTTAGATAAAACGAAGGCTTCCACTTGGATGCTTGTTCAAACCGGACGTCATCACCTTTGCAATACAACCAATGGACGATCGTAAAGATTTGTTCATGTTCGATTGTTTTCTTAGTTGTTTTTTTGTTTGTTCTTTTCGGACTTGGAGAAGAATAACCAAATTCAGGTTCGCACCATTTGAGGAAGCAAAGAGGAAGATAAATTTTGAACCCACAGACCTCTTTATCCCACATCGAAAGGCCAAAGGACATACGAGGTGATGACAAGATATAAAAGCATTGTTCAATCCCAAAGCCAAGCATACCTTTCTCGGCCTTTTGGCTAAGATCAAGTGTAGTATCTGTTCTTATCAGTTTAATATCTGATACGTGGACCAATGGTCCACACGATATTAAATTAATTTTTTTAGGGGGAGGGCTAGTAACAGTAGCTTGCTGCTGGAGTCCCCGAGCGTCGCCCATGCGTTGCACTACTGCACGGGCCTGGCGCACCCTACCAAATGTAGTTGGAAATTTTGCGATGTTAATTTTGCAGCGGGTCTTGTTTTTAATGTTCCAAAGTGATTGCGGAAAGGTGTGAAGAAAATTCGAGTGGATTTGATAGGCTCATCCTCATCCCAACTCTATTAATGGGTACCACTGGAGATGAAGGAAGCCCAAAAGGAGATCAGATCAGAGAATGCAATCAAATGCGAATGATGTAGGACATTGTAACAGGGTCATTGCATACAGGATAGGTACATCTTCCTAGGGGCTTTGAAGTGGAGAGCCTGCGCCCAACTAATTCTGATAGTGGTACTATGTGAATTTTATCCTATACTTTGGGGAAAACCAGAAATCCAACTAAAAGCTTGGTTACTGGTGCATAATTTGCAGATAACAGATTTGTTGAGACATAAGTGCAAGCTTCACACAGCTAGTCCTGCCAGATATCATTCTTTGTGAACCTTTTGCTAGCAGATTCATGCTTAAGATTCATTTTGCATAAAATTCTGTGAGATTTTATTGTTCCTTTTCTTTGACATAAATTGTTTCAAACAGGACGTATGTTGTAACTAATATGTTTGAAGTAAAGTTTGTTGAGAGCTGAGCTCTAATGCAGTTTATCCATCTCCAAAAACAGGGCGCAATTATGCCACAGTTCAATGGCAAGCGCACGCTATTACTGAAGGCTGAAGAAGTACAGTTGGCTATATGCTTGCCAGATGGCCCAGTGCGATAGTAACTCGATTTCTGTTAGCCACATAGGAAGCTTCAAGTGATGGATAAGTTTTCAACCGATGCGGATTGAAACCACTTTTAGTTTATATCATTGGATTTTGTTACGAAGCCGAATAAACAGAAGCATTTCTTTATACATATTTAGATTATTTTCAGAAAAAGGATATAACAAGGTGAGTTGTCCTTCAGGGTAGGAATGCCCCAATAGCTTGATACTATCACTTGCATATGCCATCTAACGGTATAAACTGGTGAAACAAAGGTAAACAGCTTTCGAATGAGTTTATGAATAGATTTCCTCATTACTTTGCTTGTGATAGAAAAAGTTGCGGTATCTGCACAACCTAGGGTTTTGTTCCAAATTCTGCTAAATCTAATGAACAATCATCAAGAGTATGGTACAATTCATTGGCTAACGACTAGCTTATGCTGTTGATTTCTTATGATCCAACCACAAAAAAATACAGCACAAACGCCCAGATTCCTAACAAATTTGGCTAACTGTTTTTCTTTTAGTTTTATCTTTATATTGTTTAATTAATTATTTCATCAGGCTTCATAATACATTGTATAGAATATCAGTCGTATCTATTGGCTAGCAGCTTGCAAATATGTCCATATTAGATGAGGTACGTGTGTGTACCATTAGCCAATGTATTGTACTTGAGAAATATAATAAACTTAGGCTAAAATTTTTAACTTAATGGAAAAATAACAGAAAACTGAAGCAAAATAAATTTCAACCTATGAATTGGGTTAAGGGCTGAGATCTAAGCCAATACAAGATCTACATACATGAAACACACTTTATTTAAATCACTATTAGCATGCCAATTGCAAGGATTTTACCCACAAAAGCTTCTCAATACAAGAGTGTTTGTTCTCTAGACGGATGAAATATTAATGTGCGAGCATTTTCTTAGGTAATATGAAGCTTGATACAAGCAAAAGAAAGGTGTATAAAGTCACAAAAATAATGTATGACGTTGGTGAGAAAGTTGTGCCGCTAGTTTAAAGCATACATACAATACACATACCATTGCAATTCCTTGATGTAATTTGTCTTATTTCTTCTCCATTTTTGGTGATCTTCTCTTTCAATAAGTTACATAATTTTCTCTTATTTTGTAGCATTAAACTTGTTAATAGAATGAGCACGCTTAATTGGTAGGTGAACAAGTAGTTGTCTCATTGCAAACCTAACATCACCGCTGTTGTCAACACCACCAAGCATGAAGTAGGCAGTATTCTGAATCACCTCCAGCAGGTGATGCAATACAAGCATCTCAAGTTTGGCTATATGAATACTTGAAACTACATCATAGATGGTGTGGCTTTTATTTACTTTTGGCCCCCATATATATATATATTTCCACTATCCGTGTAATAAAAAAAATTCAAAAAATTGTATGCATACCACCGAAAAGGGGGGGGGGGGGGAGGGGAACTACCCATAAACCAAAATTATATTTCCTCCAATTATTCTTAGAAATCTTTTTTTTATGGCGAAAGGTAATCATAATTAATTAGCAAATTTTGTCCCTTACATGAATTAATTATAATTAATTAACTCTTGATGCCAACCAAAAGCTAGTAGTACTCCTTAGAATAACAGCAATAAATATCGGACAGTTTTTTTACATGAATAAATTAATTATATACACGACAATAAAAACAATTTCGTGACCTTGCTCTCCGAAAAATAAATAAATAAAGAAATTCATGACATCCGTGTCAAAGGCATAAGCTATTGGAGGCATTGCCATCATCTCAAATTATCAATATACCTCATGTTCTTTTTTTTTTTTTTTTTTAATACGTAAACATACCCCATGCCTTTGACTGTATGGAATTAAAATATAGAACTTGTTAACAATTAATTAATAACTAAATTGCACAGTTAATTAAATTCAATAATTACACTAATACATTTTAAAGTCATCAAAATAAATGTTGTCTTTTTTTTGGGTTAATAATACAGCTTTTCCTTATAATTTATGTCAATCCCAATCTCATTTTGCCTTACTGAAGAAATAATCTAAATACATGTGTATAAAAAAGTTTACCCACTAATCCTACACAATTTTAACTACATTATATATCATAAAAAAAAAAAAAATTCTTGACATGTGCATTGCTTAAGATTAGTTATTTTTTCAACTCAAGTAGCAATGATTATTTTATCTTAGTGGTGAAATAAGATTATTTCAGAATTGTTATTATTCATATGAATTTTTTTTTTAATTGAAGCAGTTATCAGAAGACTTTTTCTTTTATATTGAAAGGGATAAATCATGTGATAATGGTATCATCAGTTTATACATAAATATGTATATTTAAAACATGGTATGCTTTGTCTGCACGTAGTAATATCTGCACGTATTCTCCTCCATGTATATTATGCATAGCTGACAAGTTAAAAAATGTGTTGTGAATTACAGTGTAATATTTTATTTTTTAACTTTTTTCCTTTTTCTTCATTTTCTAAGTTTTTATTCTTTTGTTTATTTTTATATTTTTCCCTTTTTTTATATAAATTTTATTTAATATCTATGGCTATTTTAAGTCTCTTAAATTAAATATATGACATATTAAGATTATATAATTTCTAAGCGCTTAATTGTGATATAGTTAAGCATGATAAATGAAAAATCTTAAAGACAAATATATTTTGATTAATATATGTTTTATGAAAGGAATAAGATATGAAAACTAGTGAAATTTTCTTTTATACCAAGGAAGTCAATTATTCAACCATTATCTATTCAAAATTTAATGTGAGATACAATGTTTTTTATCCGATAAATTATCATATTAAGTCAATAAAAATATTGCAAATTTAAGTTTCAAGAAGGGAATTTTCATAAATGAGAAACGTTTTTGTATTTGGAAAGATTTTCTATTAAGTTAATATATAATAATTTAAAATTCTTTTTATCATTTCACATATTTTAATTTGAAAAATTCTTTACTATATCTAGTGTATACATCGAATCAATACATGACTTACATTTAACAACCAAAAAAGGCAAAATAGTATTTAGCCATGAATATTTATGGGCATAATAGTAATTTTATATGAATAATTTATTAATAACTTTTTCTTTTTCTTAATAACTAAATGCACAACTCAAAATGATATATTCAGTGTAGCTAAGTATTGGCCATGCAGATTTAATTTCATTGGCTGTGGATAGTGTGGTAGATTGAGTTTATTCAACAAATTTTCCTTTTGCAGTAAGGTGAGCGAGAAGAAAAAAGAAAAGTAGACCTTAGCGAACATATAGGGTTTTCTTTTTCTTTTTGAGAAGTGTGAATACTTGAAGATTGGGAAGCAAATTCATCTGGCGATTATCTCAAAGTTACTAACATATGCATTAACATCTCTCTAAAATTGAGATTTGATCAATTGGCAGGTAAATCCTTCCTATATATATACATAACACATCAAATCCATAACTCCAGCCTGAAATATTAATGCCACACGCAAGAAAACACAAAATCAAAGTTAATAAAACCAGATTTATTGCCATATTTAGATACATAATTAATCCAATTCCACAAATCGCTCTCTCTAAATGTGCATCTTGATCACAGATGATGTCAATAAACAACCCAAAATTAATTTTCGATAAAAAGGTCAAAATTGAAGAGAAAATAGCAATTAGTGCAAGTCTACTCATCTGTTTTTTTTTTTTTCCCAAAATTTATAGTATATTATTTAATGCATTAAAGAAACGCATATATATATATTTCAAACCTCCATATATTTGCACCCACCACCACCACCACCACCATATATATCATCCATTGGTTTAACCTAAAACCATCAAACAAACAAACTCATTTCCATAAGCCCAAACAAATGCCCAAGAAACTCCAAAAGTCCCTTCAAGAATACATCTCCAAGATCAAAAGCCCTACCCCTTCTAACAACAACAATATTAATCCCTTCCCTTCGCCTACAAAATGGATTTTATCAGGTTGCAAGGAGCCTAAGACCCCATCATTTGCCTTCCACCGCGGTCAAAACCAAAACCACAGCGGTGATCAAGATGGTGGACACACCATAGAGGGTACAGCAGCCACGCTATCTGACGTTGATCGCTTCCTCCTGGAGAATTTCAAGTCTCTTTATATCACGAATGATGAAGAAGATATTTGCCAAAACAAGAATGTTAAAGAAAAGCAAGCCACAGGTCCATGTGGTGGTGATGAATCCCCTAGGTTCTTTGACCTACCGCCGGACCTTTGTGGGTCCCACCGGTTCTTTGTGGCTGCCGGATCGTCCAGCTCGCTCGTGGAGGAGGCACGGTTGAGCACCACCACCACGACCGCCACTGAGGAAGGAACATTAAGTTCAACCTCTACAAGCAATACCCTAAATGAGTCTACACCAAGTTCTAATAATAATAACTATTATATTAATGACATAAAGAAAAAAGACAACGTGGTTTCGCTGCCTGATGATTGCATCGCAGTGGTGAAGTACTCTCCCAGCCCTAACGATGATTTTCGCCGGTCCATGCAAGAAATGGTGGAAGCAAGATTGAAGCAAGACGAAACGGTGGATTGGGATTTCATGCAAGAACTATTGTTTTGTTACTTGAACTTGAATGAGAAAAAGTCACATAAATTTATATTAAGTGCTTTTGTGGATCTTATTGTGGGATTGCGTCAACGATCCAGCAAGGTTTCTAAAAGACCACGGCAGAGTTCGATTGTAGCAAGAGAGAGGAGGAGGAAATTGAGGAATGTTACGTAAGGATTTGATTAATTATGGGATTTCGATTAAACAATGTGCAAGATTACGGGTGGGTTTTAAACTGTTTTTGGCATTATTTGCCTTAGAACTCACATGCAATACTTATTATTTATTTACATGTTGGATTGGTAGTTTTCAAGACCAAATATACTTTGTTTATGTTCTTTTGGCCTTTGGTGAGATATTGCGGATGGTTAGACTAATCTTGCCGGTTGCTTGTTCCCTGCTGATTGATTCATCACTAGGAATACGAGATGCATATATAAGAGAATATTAATCGCCTCAGCCAATGAATGGCTCAAATATTTTTATATTATTTTCATCTTAGAAAGTTCGAACGTGAATTTCAATGAAATATTACGTAAATTTTTGTAAAATGAATATTTTCTAAGGCGCTTAAACCACCACCGTGCTTTGAGGATGGAGTGGTCTCAAGGGCCAAGGATATGGTCGTCTATGCTTACTCAAGCCTTGTAAATCAAGTAATTTGTCATTATAAAATCATCATTAAATTAAATATAATTAAATACTGTTAAATTAGATAAAATTATTATTTATTGTTAAATTAGATTATATTATTCAACAACATTATAAAATCTATCATGACAAAATTCACCTTTATACTTGATTTCAAAATAATAATAAGGGTATTTTACCCTGTTTCTAATGTTCAAAACAATGTATATTTTTCTTATTAAAAAAAAAAAAAACAAAGTATATTTTTCTTTTTCTTGAAGATACCTGTAACTATTTCCTTTTCCTCCCCTAAGATTCGCAAAGCAGTGCACTAACACTTAGAAACTAGGAAATACCCAAGATATTTATCAGAAAATAGCACTAATTGGAATTGGACTTAGTTTTCAGTCATCACTGAATTACCAAAATTTGTAAACGAACGTTTCTTCCGGCAATACAGAAACAGACACCTATATTGAAAAAACTACTATGATGAACGCTACTCAGGCAATGTTCAAGATTTTCCCTTTGTTTCTCTTTTTTTTTTTTTTTCTTTTCCTGATAGGTGCTTAATTTTTAGCCTTCTAAAACTTCATTCAAGTAAATCCACAGAGAAATCGAGGGGCTCCAAATATTTCTTTTTTGATCAGGAAAGAGCCACAGCTTCAATCCCCAAAGCTTCTTCGAAACTTGCGTTGTTCTACGATAAACAATAGCCGACCATGAATTCTCACAGCATGAAAACTGGTGAGCAGTGATTAAGGCCATCTTCACATTTAACCTCCCCCTCTTAATTACAAGTGCACTGCACAAAGCATATCGCTCATCACTTATCAGCTGCACGGCCTTGTACCAAAATGTTGGAAAGATCTTCCCAGTAGGTAGCGTGTTGCATGACAATACAAAAAGCCGTCAAGTTAGAATTTATAGGACATGGATAAACACAGAGCTACCAAAATATATTCAATTACAGAATCTAATATCCCCTTGAATCAGATGGAACAATTACTTATTATTTGTACCACAACCACATAAGAAATATTCGATCTCGATTCTAGTCACGTAATTGCTCAAAAACCCAGTGCATCAATTGGCATTCCTGACTTAGTGGGACAGTTTTAGGCTATGAAATTGGACAGTTGCTCTAATTACTTATGCTGCATTTTAAAAATGAAATTAAAATTCAACTCCTCAAAAACATAGCAGAGATCAAGAATTCAAGAATAAACAAGAAGTTGGAGACTACTCTATCACATGTTAAGGAACCCAAAACAGAAAAATCACCCCTCCACCCACCGCCCAACACACACGCACACACAAAAAAAAAAAAAAAAAAGAATCCGACCTTCTATTCCTGTGCACATTCAAAGAACAATTATGATGCTAATTTACATATCATTCAGAACCAGAGACATTACAAAATCCATTGTCATCTTCTTAGGTCACTTGATAACAAATGATCCTACAATCTGTAAGTACCCCCTATTCCCCCACCTTGTCCACACAATTTATATGTTATCATATCTTCTGAATGCCCAAATTGTCCTTCAATAAGGATTTCCAGCATCCTATATTCATCTTAATTAATTACATTAACTCTTAAATGCATGTCATGGATCAGCTTACCTATCACCCCCAGAATAAAAAAACATGACTAACTGCAAAGCTAAATAATAACAATTTGGTGCTAAACTCTAGTTAAGACTAGTGATTATTTTGGTGTTTTCGATAGCAACAATAGCCACTCATTCCTATACCATGTGAAGTATATACCACCTAAGAAACCAAACCAAAGTAAATAAAACAAAGTGCCTAGTGAGTCACTATTGATTACAAGTCGAATACAGAAGTTGAGTTCCTTACTTTGGTTATTCGTTCTTTTCATTTGCTTCAAGATAATGCTCATGCAAAGAATGATGCTTCGCTGGAATGTAATCCTTGAATCTGTTTGTAAGGCAACCGGAGAGTAAGTTGCTGCTATTAGCAATAAATGATCTCTCTATTTTCAATATTACTAAAAAGTTAATACATGAAAAGAGAGAGAGAGATAAAGGACAAAAAGATATACCTTATTTTTAAGAATCCTATTTTAAATCTTAAGATTTTCAAAGCAAATCAGCATATTTATTTTTTTTAGGTTTAATGTGCCTCATGTCTACCTGTGCTCGTGCAGTAGAAATTGTTTTAATTTATATTTCTTATAAACTGTTGTCTTATAATGAAGAACATGAAATTGATGAATTATTCAATTGAAAGTAACAAGACGACTAACAGGGATTACAAGAGATAGTAGCACATGAAATTGATGAATTATTCAATTGAAAGAAACAAATACAGCATTTATGTCAATCTTTCCAAACGCAGACAACTGAACATAATGTTTCCAACATCCACAATTAAAATTTTATTGTACAAGTTGAATCTTTTTATAGACAAACAACTTTGTTGC
Source organism: Omphalea diandra (assembly GCA_949677035.1). Lineage (NCBI taxonomy): Eukaryota > Viridiplantae > Streptophyta > Magnoliopsida > Malpighiales > Euphorbiaceae > Omphalea > Omphalea diandra. Next base: position 3,756 of record CATIWR010096746.1, on the reverse strand, counting down.
AGAAAGGACTGAGTTGTTTCATTTGCATTGGGAGAGGGGGGGAATAGAGAAGCAAGTAAGAAAAAGAAAATTCGAGTACATATTTTACTGATTTTACAGAGACAGATTTAAGCCAATCTCAGGTTTATAAATCTCAGATAGGTCAACAATATAAATCTCAGGTTTAAGCCAAGAGTCAATCATCAATAAGCGACATCTCAACTCATATAAAAGCTAACCAGCCAGATACATGTGTGGTAAATTTATAATAATAAAGCATTAAATATCTTATGTCTCTTTTGCACCTTCCTGAATACCCACCTAGGCCAGAGATATCTAGGTAAACAGTCAATATCCAAGCCATAACCATTATAATATTGCAAGAAAAAGCAATCAATAAAGCTGCCTTTGCATGACAAATTAAATGACAGTGAAACACGGTTTGGCAGCAAGCTTTTCTAACAACTGATTTCTGAATATCATTACAGCATAAAACGCAGAAATAGCTAAAAAAAATCACACCATAACTAGACTTCCAAACCAACATTTGGTTCTATAACGAGTTGGCAATTCCTATATGCAACAATGGTAGCACCTGCATACCTTTTGAGAAGAGGGAACCTATCTGGTCCAGAAAACAATCTTACAATAGATTCTAGAACACTGCCTATCTTCATTGCTTTTGACTTCAGTGCCTGCATAAACCCCACAAATTCTATGTACTCTGCTGCCATAAGTTTCTCTTTGACCTGTGAGGCATAAAGTTGAGATAAATATAATTATTCAAAAAAAAAAATCTAGATTTATCACTTCAAGACAGGGTACAACGAAAAGAAATCTACATAAATAGTTCAGGCAACCCCAGCACAGTGTTACAGAGCAAACGCATTCCCAAAGAAGCCTATTGACAAAGCAGGTGCACCTAGAGAATGTTGTGGAAGAGGACTTGCAAGTCTCTAATCAGTAATTGTTACACAAACTCCAATCATACGTTTGAAAAATGTTTTAGATGTTTTGTTGTGGTATTCAAAAACTACCAGCCATTCCAAAAAACAAAAAATTTATATCACTCAGAGTAACTGGTCTTTAGTTAACAAAAAGTAACTAGAAGAAAAGAGGAAACAAAACAATAAGTATAGAAGGTAATAGCTGTGTAAGCCTGTCAGCAGAAAATAAACAATTATTTAAAAAATATTAAACAAGGCAAGTAAAGCTGATAACAATCTAACAACTGCAACCTAGGATACAACTACCGTGCTACAAGCAGTGTTAAAACCATAAACTAAGTATAGTTTAATATATTACATGGTCCACATATTGAACAGCCTGTGTTTCTGTTTAAAATAAGCCAGATGCCAGTTTTCTTTCACAAAATTGCCTTAAAATTGAAAAGCCAATAATGGCACAAAAATAACTTATTCATAGGCCACCTGAATCAGAAATGCAGATCCTCTTTTTTCCTCATTGCTACAAGGTACAAGAGTGGTCTGAATCTGAACACCTTTGTTTTTCCGAGTGAGGAACTCAACATCCCCCCTTCTGTGCGATATCATGATCTTAACATGACAATGATGAAACAAGTGCATTTTGCTTGCTTCCATCACCAGAAAACGGTGGATTCTCTGGTTTCACATACAAACTGAACTGGGAATAAACATTATTGGAATGTGACCTTTTGGCACTAGGTGTGTGCTCCAGAATATTTTTTATTTGTCCCATTAAATCATGCTCTGAGTTAAGTACTTTACGCTTCTTTTCAAAAAGTGGTACCAACAATTTCTGTCTGCTTTGGACTTCATCCAATAAAGGTTTGTCAGTGAAATCAACGACCTGGTCATTTTGAGGTTGCATATTTTTCTTCCCATGCATTAGCAATGTTTTATCGTTACTGATTAGACCACTTGAATGGTTCAATTTCAAATCCTGATTCTCCTTGAAAGTAGTGAGAGATGAGTGATTGGCAGGAAGAACCTCCTCCAGTCGCCTCAAATCCTTGCCTCTTCTAACATCAAGTGAAGAGGATAATGATTTCACAGCACAACTCTGATCCGTTGCTGTGATCTGCAGTTACATGCAACCAATCAAAAAGTTATAAAGAAGAAAAAACTAGAGCATGCTTCAAAATGGAAGTATCAGCACAAGCTCAGAAAAATAAAAAATTTACTAAAAGAAAATTGTCCAGGTAAAATTTGTCCCCAGGCTATGAAGTTTTCACCTCTCTGACATTTTCTGCTCAAGGACATTAACACAAGTCATAGCATAAATTGGCTGTCCATAAAACAAAGGACGGAGGACTTAATTAAACCAAGAGTCAAATATATCGTTCCACTATAGAGAAAATTTTTTTTAGAACAATGTCATCCACACATTCCCCTAACTAAGATTCAGCCCTCTTGGTCGAGGAATGAAGGGGCAGGGCAGATCACTAAACCCGAATAGAAGCTGCCAAATATTATGAAACAGATAGTAGAACATATATAAATATTTAAAAGAATAGGCATAATAACACGAAACTTGTGATATCATTTAGCAAGAAGATTCTTTACCCATGTCTTCGTTTTGTATTGACTTGAGCTTGGAAGGACCACAAACGACTCTATCTCGGAAAAAGCCGCTTAATGTGAAAACCACATCCCAAAATTTGGAATGACACTGAAAAAACAGAAATAAGTACATAGAAAAGCTGAGCAAAATCAGTATTCCAAAACCTACAACTTGTACCTTAATATGAGGTATCCACGAGAATTTGAATTTGCATACTGTTAATATTCAGAAGTTGAAACAAAACATAAACTTCTAAATCATAATGCTACTGATGGATACTATTCACAGCAACCAAAATTTCAACTACCAAGTCCAAGTTATTTGAGGACAGACAACCACATCTTTTAAAGTGATTTATATGATCAAAATCAACTTGGGTAAATGTGATAGCCTCTTTTGAAGGTTAGACATGTATGTATTTTAATGCAAGGTCAGAGAAAAATAATATCAAACCTTTCATCACAAAAAATAATCACTCCATAATCATGGCGGTGACGAATTACGTGCCCAACTGCTTGATTCACAGCTCTTGATGCTTGTTAGCTATACCAATCTTCTCCGCTTAGAATCAGCAACCGCAGCATCTAATTGAATTAGTTGGAATCATTCTAGCAGGTTTAGGAGTAGAACCTTCAACAGATAGCACCCTAAATTATGTAATACCAGAATACCCTGCACACATCCCTTTGCCAGTGCAACCGTTCATCCAAGAACTCATGCTTCAGTCTAACCTGCCACACGAGGTATTATGTGAGTAGGAACATCAACACATTTGATATCCATAAAATATGCCAACAACATCAGATACTTAGGGAATAAGAAATTAGTGTCACTAATGGGGAATCAAAATCTTTGACTTAATTCTTAATCTAAATTTTTTATTTGAAGTACACTTCCTTATCTTGTATATAGAGGAATCAAAGTCTAGAGCTAGTTGAATAAGATCTTAAACCTTTTGATTTAGAAATTGAAAGAACTCTTAGATCTGGCAGAATGAGGCAAAGACTAGAAGAGCCTATCAGAAGGCAAATAGCTTCATCAAAGGCAATATGATTATACCTATTGATAACATAGTTAGAATGGTTGTTGTACTATGCATGTAAAGTGTTGTCCTATTATTTTTAGCTTCCCATGAATGAATGAGTTTCCTTTTCAAAGTATCAAGATAACTCTAATTCATTTGTTTTAAGGAAATCCTTGATTGGTATACCTTTATTAGTACTTAAGTGATCA
>CATIWR010096741.1:0-18249 GCA_949677035.1 Omphalea diandra | reverse complement strand
TTTTTCTTCTTCTTTAAGTGAAAAACATTTTCTTTCTTCTTCTTTTTCTTTTAATGTTTTTAATTCAATGGTTTATAATTCTTCTTTCTCTAGGTGTTGGCTAGGTAGAAAGTTTGCTTTTGATTCAAGGGGTTTTTTTTTTCTACTATTCATGTTTTTTGAGTTCTAGTTCTGTTTTAAAACCTAAATTTTCTCTATCTGGTGTTTTTGTTAAAAAGAAATTTGATAACTTAGTGTTTCTTCATACTAGATGGAGGATGTCTTTACGGGTTTATTTTTGTCTTCTTCATTCTATTTTGCATTCTTTTACTCTTTCTTTGGTATGTTCTAATCTTGTTTTATGTTTCATGAGATTAGTCTTTGATCTGAGTGGAAAGACTTACTCTTTACAAAGTAAGATTCACTTAAGATTCTTAGTTAGTATTACACTTTTGTGTGTGTGGTTTTTTTTTTCCTTTCTTGTAGGTTTGGATTCGAGGATGACTCCTCCTGAGGAAGAAGTATAAAGATGCACTTACAGCTTTTATACAAGGAAAGCTATAGAAAGAATTGGACCAAACAGACAAAGGATTGCATGGAAAAGAAGCTAATTCCACCTCGTTTGTATCATTAGCTCTGCAGAAGAAATAACCATTACTTTCTGGTTCACTTGATTTATTTTGTTGTTTCTTTTGAGTTGTTGTATGTTTAGCTTCCTTATGCTTCTTTATTTTCTTTTCCTTGTCCTTAAATGTTGAAGCCATGTGAGCACTTTTTGTCTTGTCTTATTAAAACCTTTCTTCTTCCTGAATACAGTATTATATGTGATCATTGAGAGACCAAGTCTCTTTCTGACAAGAATAGCTCACCTTAAACATTAAACTGTGTTATAAGAGATGTAAAAATTAATTGCACTAGTAAGTTCTCAAAGAGATCAAGTTTAAGTGCTTTTAGTTTAGAAGCAAGAAAAAACATCTCTAGGATGTACTTCCCGATATTATCTTTACCCTTATATTTTATTTAAATGAGAGTTGTTAAGAGTGTACATATCTCAACCTTTTCATTCTTAACAAATCTCTTTTCAATATTTCCAAAAAACTCTTTAGCCATAATAAACTTTTTAGACATTGTGCCCCTAAATGCTTCAGGAATGACCTTTATAATCATCATGCACATGCGATTTGATTTATCTCCCTTCTCATTAGAGGTACTTTCAGCTGTAAGAGGTGGAGCAAAATCAACCTTTAATGCAAGGTCAAGATTTGTGACCCCAAGAACTATAAAGAGGTTCTTTTGCAATGACTTGAAGTTAGAACCATTTAGCATAAGGATTGAGTTGACATTGGCACAATATTAGCTTGAGTAATCGTTAAACATATAATAACAAACAAGCTCACAAGTCTTGAAATCAAATATCACAATAATACATTCAAAATAAAAGTAAATCTCATCTCCAGATATCGAGAACACCATTAATATTTTGTCTTTGGACAAAATATTAACTAGTAAGTGATATCTTGGTGTATTAATCAAACAATGACAATAAGAATATGACAAATAATAAATTTTTCTTTGGGTCAATTTATTATTTATATAAAAACTGAATAATCATCACGCGTTTATTACCACAAGTGTATATGCAATTCTGTCAAATATGATCTTCCTTTGGGTCGATCAATAATAACATAAATTACACACACATAACCGTTTATATTTCAACACAAATTAATTTTCACAAGAGATCACTTTGGTGATGTGTTGTTGTTTCAATTAATTATACTCATAATATATATATATATATATATAACCATTATTTGAATTTAAAATTATAACAAAAAATAAATAAAAGAGAATTCAAAAATTTTGCCGGAATAATCTATTAGTACCTAGCCATACAAACTCATGTTTGTGTGTGTGTGTGTGTGTGTATATATATATATATATATTCATGAAATCCATCAACCAACCACATATATGCATATATGAATATATATAAATACCCAAATCTTCAATTCATAAAAAAAACTAAATCCAAACAAAAATATAACCAACAAAGAAGATTTTCTAAAAATAATATATAAAATCAATAATAAATTCCTAAAATTTCAATTCATCAAATAACTAAAAGAAATAATTTCTCAATAATCCAACATGAGAGACTTTGATACTACCTGTTAGAAGAATTTATTTTGTGAAAACCATCATATAAACCCTAAAACTCATGTGAAATTATCAAGAAATCTAAAAAGGGTTAAACAGAAGTGTACTTGAATCCATAATAACCAATTGCTATTTAGAGTCATGCATTCGGTCTTCTAGATCAATACGTACTTCTAAGAGATTCATTTAAATTTTCATTCATTTTTCTTTTGGGTGATGGGATATCAAGAGAATAAAACAAAATGTACATATGACTTAAGGACCATTAACATTATATGTAGAGATAACTTTTCTATTAGCTTTTGAAATACCTATTTAACCCATGAAAAAAATAGGAATTGTCCTAAGTTTCTATATGTTAAAGACTCACAACTTATTAGATACTTTAAAACTCAAATTATCTAAACCACATTAGATCACTTTTTAATTGAACTTAACATTATTTGATAGTTCATAATATATAATTATTCACTTATAAGCTCAATGTTGGATTTATGATTGAATATTTTGGATTTTAATTCATGAGAAGTGCATTGAACTTCATAGTAATGAAGCCAAATGTCAATGCTCTACTTTTCAATAGTGGATCCCTTATTGCTTTGCTTTTCAAATGCAACAAATGAGGAGAAATACTAATGTCTAGTGGAAGAAGGTAATTACAACAGGGGAAGTTAGATGAACAACCAATAGAATTCAACCCATATATCAAAGGGTTAATGTCATTGCATTATTAGTGCTTGCACAATGAAAGTTGCGCTATCTTATTCTAGAGGGAAAATTATGGTGCAATTATTGTACCAATGCAATAATAATAATAGTCACATGTTTGTTAGGTTGAATAGTAATAATAATAATAATAATAATAATAATAATAATAATAATAATAATAATAATAATAATAATAATAATAATAATAATAATAATAATAATAATAATAAAGAACACATGAAAAAATAAAAAATAAAAAAAACAAGAATGGGTGACTAGTTAAGGTGGTAAGAAATAAAATATGATATTTGAATAAAATTTTATTAATAAACAAGTTTTAAATAGAGATTTCAATGTGATCCTTGATGTAATATCTAAAATGATCCTTGAACAATTTCTTTTAAATAAGTTCAAAATAAAAATATTAAAATAATCATAAAAATAATTGAGTAAAAAATAAAATATAATGGATGCTCATAAAATAATTTATTTATGTTCATGTAATAATTATTTATTAGAAGATAATAATTGAATAAATATAATAAAATAACATATATGTAGAATCTTAATAAAATAATAAATATAGAATAATATTAGTATAAGAGTTTAATAATATTAGGAATAGCATATTTATAAAGGTATGTATTAGTATATAGTACTAAAATAATATTGTTTATTTTATATTGTGAACATGTAGAATAAATTCCTTAGTATCTATTTATTTTTTTGGGTATTTATTTCATATTCAAAGTATTAAGTTTTTATTTAATAGAAAAATATTAAGATTAATTAATTATTTATTTTAATCAATATGATTGATTGAGTACAATTTAGATATTGTTAAAAATCATAAATAAAAAAATATATAATTATAAATAGGAAGTGACAATAGTTTTTGATATATAAAATAAAACATGATCTGCTTTATACCATTGTATTTGTGTACTCAAATATGTTGTACTTATACCATTGTATTTACGTCATCCACTATGTGCATTTGATTTAGGTACAATTGAGGCATGCAGCATTAGAAATTTTTTATAGAGTAGCACTTGTTCAAAGATGTTGGTGATTTACAATGGCAACATGAGAGGAGGATGAGGATGAGATGAGTGGAGAAGGAGAGTAAAGAAGAAATTAGTTGATGTAAGTAAAATTTGATCATAGTTATATAAGTGAAATATAATATTTATATTTAAGATAATTAATTTAATTAAACTTAAGTTATGTATTTTATGAAGTTAATTTAATTATCAATAGAGAAATTTAATTTTATATGACACAGTTTAATTATGAGAATTTAAAATATTGTATTATTAAAATTATTATTTTATTATTATTGAGATTACTTTACTATCAATCTTAAAGTTTAGACTTTTTAATGCAATTTTATCAATATTTAATATTGAACTTTATTGCATATTTTTCAAACTTATAGAATGAAAGATAAATTTTTACACAACACTCATTACCATGCACATTTTGTTTTTAGTGGAAACAAAAAGCGTTGTACATGTTTTTTCATCTGATAGCATAATATTATATCATTGTTTTTTTTAGTGCAGCGGGGCAGCAATTGCATCATAATGTGACCCTACTCTAGAAAGTCTCTTGGCTATGTGCTGACCCTATAAGAACAAGATAGATTTCCTTCTCCTTTCTTCGTCATTAAGTACATGAAGCCTATAAATATTGTAATTGAAGGTAAAGGAAGGGATCTTCAGCCTCTCAAATAAGATACAACAACACATTGCATCATTAGAGTTGGATTTAATTTAGATTATTTAAAATGCCATGTTTACTTTATGCTCTCATTACATCTGCTACAATCTTTAGATAATTCATGTTTGTTGTGTTGAGTTTCATGTTTGGAGCCAAACCCTTTAATCTTAATGTGAATTTGTTTTGTGAGTTTTCTTCCATTAGCTTATATTCTTAGGTACACTGTTAGGTTATTATTATTTGCCCATTATTATACCTGCGCAGCTTTTTACAATAAAATTTGTCTCTTAGCATTAAATAATGTTGTTAGGAGCATTTGGCTTATATTTGGGTTTATTGTATTGCTGTCTCGATTAGGGCTATTTGTCGTTGAGACTTTCCTTAGTGTGTCGGCAAGTTGTATTTCTATTTGAGCTGTTAAGTAACTGAAGTATTCATGGCTTATCCTTAAGTTGCAATAGAGAGGTTTATCTATTGTGAATCGACACACGAGCTCTCTAAAACAATAAATCTAATTTTTATTTCCATTTGTTATATCTACCATTTGCTAAGCTATCGACTTTGAAAAAAAAAAGGAAACACTAACTTGTCAATTGGGTGCTGCATATATGTGCACTTCTCTTGTTAAGTCTAATTAAGCTTTTTTCATGTTTCATCTCTCACATGATATGCCCAATGATAGAAGTAACTATGTCAATAAAGCCTATTATTTGATTTATTTATTTTTTTTAGTGTGATTGAAAAATCATCAGGTTGGTTATGATCGGAGACATACTCTGGGAAAATATATCAAGAAATCCAGATTCACCAAAGTATTTCTTTCCTCACATTCAAATTTTTGTATTGGGTATTATATTTTCAGCTCAATTGTGATTAATTAATTTCATTTTAGATAAATCAAATCTACATGTAGAGAAGCTTATTTTTTTAATGCATCGAAAAGATATGTGGGATGATTTGATTATTGCATGTACAATTAGTGTTAATCGTACATCTCTTTTTTGAATCAAACAGTTAGATATAACTTTTAGCCTGATATATATATATAATCCTAGACTATCAAGTTATAAATATTTCTCCAGGACTCTATCTTGATTTTGGGATAAGAATCAACCGATCAAATCGATATTATTATGTCGATTTAGTTTTTTTTTTTTTTATAATTCTATTCAATCTGAATTTAATTTTAAAAAATTTTGATTTTAATTTTCAAGTCCATTTTCTTTATAGAAAATTACATAAATTGAATGTATTAAAAATTAAATCAAATTATAGAAATTTAAATTAATTCAATCTAAAATACAAATATTTTGATCAAATCAAATTAAAATTTTAAGAATTTGATTTTGTTTAATTTGTAAACATACAATTTGGGTTTAATTTTAAAAATATAAAATTTAACTAATTTGATTTTTAATAAAAATAAAACCGAATAAACCAACTCATCAAATGCCAACAGGTGTAACTCAGTTTGGTCTTCACGTTGCTACGGACATAAGATTGTCGTGCTTAGTTGTCGAAGTTGACTGCATCACAGTCTGATCGTCATTCAATCGTACATGGGGTTCCTTATTTTGGATGTTAAGAATTCGGGGGGTAAATGACATCAAAAATAACCAAATTTTAATTTAATTGTGGCTATAATTTTCAAAATTATATTAATTTGATTATTTAATTATTATAAATATTCTACTAAAGTGTAATAATTTAAATTTATATCATTGATATGATATTTAGTTATCATTTATATTTAATTATCATCAATCTAATTGAAGATGTGAGAATTAAATTGTCAATTTATATCATTTTACGAATCTATAAATCACCTCTATATTATTTTCTCTTTCCTGATTAGATTCATATTTGTATTTATATCCATGAATCAAAACAGAAGTGGTAATAAGTAATTTATATTTAATAGCTAACCAACAAAATTATATAACTTGGAACTTGCTTAGATCCCCATAAAAGTTACCTCCAATAAACCTTAGTAGTTTTAGATCGCATAAGAGACCATGCACTAGCTATTACCACTACTGGTGTGCTTCCAAATGACTTGATGCTATAAGATTGATGAAAATAATCTTATGCTTGAGCTCCGACTATATAGTTTTTCCAATTAACTTCTCTTTGTTAATCTCTTTGGTAATGTTTGTTTAAAATTTTCATAAGTTGGTAGTTCAACAAAACAGTAGATCTAGCCAAAGAAATAAATATTGGAATTTATATTGACGAGAGCTCATGTGGTAACTCACAGTTAGTTAATCGCTTTACTGCAAAATTCAAATAAAGATAGTACTAAGAACACGAACATTACAAACCATGCAAACTGCACAAATAGCAACGCCGAATGCAAGAGACTAAAATGTAAAGAGACACCATGAACTGATGAAACCGTAAAAAATGAGACAAGCTTGCTCGCTATTAAAATAAGATCTCACAACAACAACATTCAATGCGTACGAATTCAGACCAACAGTATAACGAAAACCCATAAATGAGGCAAGGCCATAAGAAAATCTTATAAAGAAGAGAACAATAAGCTTGTAATGAAAAGAAAACATAAACTAAGCTAAATACAAATCTAAGGTATTATTGAATGATGTTCAATCTTTAGCATACCAAAACCATGGACTCCAAACTAGAAAACGACATGTCATTAACTACTTGTTTTTTCAGGTTCCTTAGTTGTACTACAAGAGAGGGAGAGATCAACCCATCTTGCTTGCCAAATGGAATAAGGCACCGTTGTTTCTTGCTTTTCTGGAGCATTGGAAGCCAAATGGGCCATGAGAACCATGACAAGTAGTTTTCTTCCTTGGACTCCCATTATAAACGCTCACCATACTAAGGGAAGAAAAAATCAAAATCGAAAAAAGATAAGCTTTAGAAAAAAGTATGAAAGCAAAAGGAAAAGAGGTTTTCACATTAAAAAAAAAAAAGTATTTCCCACTTTCTTTTGTATTCTTTTGTTTCCTAATCATATATTTTTCAAATTTCAACTCTATATTGGACATGGCAAAAGCTCCACAATAGTGTGAAGTCTGGATTCTTTATTTTGGTCCTCAGGAAACTTGGAAAAGGCAAGTAAAGGGAAAAACAAAGGATTGAAGTTGTTTATCCCTATGGACAATTAGACATAGGCATATATTTATGCTAGCTTCAGCTTCAGTGCTCGACTTAACTAACCAAGCAGCTGTTTCGAAATGAAAATATTGCATATTGTCTACTAATGCTTGATCCCTTTTGTGCCGAAAAGGGAAAAAAAAAAAAAAGGGAAAACAAAAAGGTATCTCCAAGTCAAAAGATGCCGCAAATTTGATGGTTCGTATAATCTGAAGAGACTAAACAAGTTACGTAATAATCATTAGTTAATCAATTCATTCATTGGATCCCATAAATCCTGTACACATTTTGGAGATTCTAAATGAATGATAGTGCAAATTTGGTAAACAAATTGACCACTGACTAGCTTAATCATATAGCTAGCAAGATAAATTTGCTTCGAAACTAAAGTCATGTAGTTATGAGTTTCGATCAATTATATCGAACTAATCTTTAGACCTATGAGATTGCTAATTCAAATCCAGTCAAATAAATTTAATATACTTCACATCATGTAGCCTATTTCCTGAGAAATTTTCAATTACAAAAGCTTTTTATAAATCTTGATATAACATTTCAATCAAATAGTAAAATACATTTAAAACCAACACAATATAGAATACCAAAATGACTTGTCCATACATAGCTGATAACTTTGTCCCCACAAGAGAGTACACATAATTTCGTTGCCCTCAAAAAAGGCTTAATAAATTACAAAAGAATTTAGCTGCTAATAGCAGCAAGATGAAGAGATATGGTGCAGCAGCAGTTGCTGAAGTTTCTCAGCTGTAGTCTCTTTTCATAGTGAGGACAGTGTCACGAGGAAGGGATCCAATCGTGACAGAACACTGAGGGATAAAGGTAAAAGGAAAACAAAGCGATTGGTTTGTTAGGCAGCAGCACTTGTAGCACGTACCAGGCACGAGGGAATGTCTGTCCTGGAAACCTGCAAATAATTGAACTCCCTCCCCCTTTAGTCCTCTCCCTTAGCTCGTATCATTCTCAGTTACCCACCTTTAATGCTTGACTAGCTTTGATCCTTATACTATTAAAAATCAAATCACCATTCAATTTCTTTGTAGCCCATAAAAAAAATTACCGGAAATAAACCTTTCAGACTTCAAGTTTAAAAAGTAACGAGTCCTTGAATAAGGTGTGGGCGACATTTCACAGCTAAGCAAATGAATCAAACATGGGCCAAGAGAAGGAAAAGACCAGTTGTAGGAGTGGAAGCATTTAAGCTCCAAAAATGGCCTTCATCTTCCGTATCCAAATGGACCCCACCAGTCATAATCCCTCCTTAAGATCATGGGTCCCGCCCATCCATCAACTGGTTGCTGGGTTTCGATAATGGCCGCACATTCTTTGACCACAGATTCTATTGGGCTTTCCTTCTCCAAATTATGGTATTTAAGACCTTAATCGGAAGGTGAAGGCCTAATTAATAGGTGTTGGCTAAAATTATAAGTCTGTTTGAACTTATTAACGATATTGAAATCATAGCAATAGAAATCTAAAAATTTCTTGCCTAATTAATTAGAAAATTGAAGGTCCAATTAATAAACCTTTGAAAAAAGGGTAACCCATTGTTGCATTAACAACGAAGACCATAGAAGGTGCAATTAAAATTGAAAAGATTGATGGGAAATGTAATATTATCATGGAATTCCTTTCCTATATATTTTTCTTTATTTTACCAAATAAGCCAGAACAACGCTATCTATTTATCTATCTATCTTGCAACCACCAATGGTTTGTTTCAACCATGAACATTGTTGTGTATGGAATTCCCCTTTAAGCAGACAGATGAGAGACAGACCTCACTGCTATTGCAATTTGCATGATCAAAGAAAGTTGATGAGATGAGGGCCAAGCTCCGGAATAGACTGAAGCAGCTAGTTAGAATACACTCTTCCTTGTAGGGACTACTTGTAATAGATACTACCAAAGTAAGCCTCACGATAGCATGAGTTAAATTAATTATAAAATGTTTAATTTTTTTTCTCATTTTTTAAGTTTTATTTCCTATAAGAGATGTAGATATTTGAATTTTTGATATTTTATATTATACACTGTTTGATATTCTAATCAATATATATTATTAATTTTAATTTCAAAATTAATTTTAAATAATTACTTACCATGTATTAAATAATTATATAAACATAATTATTTATCAATGTTTTATATTATATGATACAGAACTGTCATATCAAAACAATCTGAATAAAAAATTAAAAATTAATTTCTATATAAATAACTTCTAAATAAAAATATATTATAAATCCATATAGAAAATTAATTGAACATATTTATTAATTCTAGTTTCAAAGTTAATTTTAAGAAATTGCTTACCACCTGTCAAATAATATTATTATTTTATATTATCTAATAAAAAGGTACTATATAAAAAATTCTAAATAAAAAATAAAAAAAATTAATTGCGATATAAAAAATTTTTAAATAGAAAATTAAAAAATTATAAACATAAAACTAAAATTATATAACAAAAAAATTTTGAATAGAAAATTACAAAAATTTAAAAAGTAAAATTCTAAACAACTTGTAAATAGAAAATTTTAAAAATTTAAAAATAATAATTTTAAATAGAAATCTAAGATTTAAATTAATTTCATTGATTTTTCAAAATTTTATATTATATAAATGTTGACAATAGTATAATAGAATATCAGAAATTACTTCATTCAAACTTAATAATATTTTATTTTCAAAAAAAATTTAACAAAATTTTTCTCAAAACTATACTACACATGATTGAAGTTATGAATCAATATATAAATTTTTATTAAAACTATCCCACAAATGTATATATGATTTATAATTAAAAAAAAATAAAATTTATTTTTTGATTAATTATCATGAATTATTTCATTAAAATTTAATAAATTTTCTCTTAAAATTGTGTCACATAAATTTGAAATTTGGATCAACAAACAATCCTTTATTACAACTACCTCTATATATAATTATAAATTCTAAAATTTTTTTATTATTTTATTTACTTGACAATAACTTGTTAATAAATAAAATTTAATCATTCAATTGATTAACTAATTATTTAATAAAAATAAATATTAAATTCATTATTATAATCATCCTAAGCAACATGCAAGTTTACTACTAGCTTTTGTTAATAAATACTTAATCTAATGGTAAAATATTCAAAATTAAGATCTTAAAATTCAACATTGATAATGTAATATAAGAATTGTTGTGATATATATATATATATATATATATATATATATATATATATATATATATATATATATATATATAATGAGACAGACACTTACATTCAATATGATAGTATTAGAAATATCTAAATTCATGGTATCATATGAAAGGCACTGAACAAGGTTGTGGATTTTATAGACAAAGCAGAACAGTGGCGTTAGCTATTCATTAATAAATCATTTAAAACAAAAATTTCTAAGAAATATTTAAAAAAATCAATTACATTATAAGAATTTAAATGCTCTCAAAATTTAAGTTTTGAAATAAAAATTTAGGATTTATTAGTTTACTATTTGAATATATAAAAATAAAATTTATAATTTAAAATATGAAATATGAATTTAATTATTTATCAACTAAAATAAAAATAAAATTTTTATGTTTTCATGAAAATTTATTTAAATTGAGTAAAAATATTATAGTAGTAAGATTTAAACTTAATTTAAATCTGATTGAACTAATTAAAAAAACTATGGGTTAATTGAGTCTAAATTTACACTTTACTAAATATTGATTTTGACTTAAAGTACAATTGAAGCTAATTCATTAAGTTAGAGTGTAATTAACACAATTAAAAAGGATCTAAATTTTTTTAAAAAAAAAATTTTAAAAAAGAGCTATAACTTTGGGGATCAGGGACCCTTTCATTACATGCGCGGGTCCGCCACAGTAAAAGACAGGAGGCATAGGCTAAGTGGCTAGGTAAGGCTAAAGACACATCAGCTAACAGAGTTAACAAACAGCTTTGTTAAACTTCCTCCATTTTCTTTAGTATATAGCTTGCAAGGTCCTACTCCCATATGAACAAGCCAGTGGGCTAAGAGTTGCCTCTCTATATGCATGCTGAAGGTGGCAATCCCGTCTAAGTAGCTGCTTGATACTGTTCGACATGGGCAATAACCACTAAGCTATTGACTTGATGAGGACCTTTTTGTTTGATTAAAATCACTGCACAGCAACTATCAACTTCAGTAAGCACCTTCATCAACCGCTTATTCCAAGCACTGTCCAGTCCTGTGTATAAGGCCACAATTTGTTTAGATTTTAGGAATTTAACTTTCTAAAGTTTTAATATATTAGCTCAAAGGTTTTATTATAATAAAGTTTTAATACATTAGCTCAAGGTTATTAAGTGAGCTTGCACATCTCTTATTCCTTTGGTTTTGATTTTTGGAATACACATTTAAAAAGATTTTTTTTTTCAAATGTGTTAAACAAAAATATCACGAATCGAATGTGACATGTGTGCGAGGTACATGAACCATAAAAATGGAATGCGTTTTCCTAATTTTTAAATCAAAATAGATTGTGGATCTCTAAATTCTCTTACCATAATTTACTTGAATTCGTTTTGGAACCAAAGACTTTAATGTAAATTGAAAAACAATAATTGATCGCAATAAATTTAAAAAAAGAATGTCTGAAATTTAAAGAGATTGCTTTGTATTGAATATTGGACATGTTTGCAATAAACAAATATTTACTGCATGATATGGACAACAAGAAACAAAGAACAACTACAATAAGCTTGATTTGCAAAGAGAAATTTAGTTAAATAGCTATGAATTTGATTGACAAAATGTCAATAAAATTGATGATTTGAGTGTTGTCTATTGTGTTGTTAAGAATTAAGTTGTCTCTTCTCTGTTGAGTGACTTTTTTCATAGAACTCCCTGAGTAAACTACACGCCAGCATGTTTTTTATGTTCCCCACTTTTAGTTTGGTGTTCTATGTCTTCCATTCAGTTACTTAGTGTGTTAGTAGATTGGTGCTCCCTATCTCCATTTTCAGCTTAGTACTCTATGTATCCTAACATTCTTTCTATTTTTTAGCCACTTTACGTAATTGTTTCCACGTCTCATTTCACTTCTTCCACTTGCCTTATAACTGTAAATTATCTGTCTAGCTTGATCTTTACTACTATACAACTTGTATTTAATTTTCATTAAATAAAAATTATTTTTCTTTCTTTCACCAAATAAAAATTACTTAATTATATAATTAATTTAAAGGGCCAAACTAAAATTATTGGACTAGCTAAAAAATATTTTGGGTGCAAACAAAATGCAATAAACTAATATGGTGATTTATGTTGCATGAAAAAATTAATTAGATTATATTTTCGTGTTTCAAAAATTTGGTATTTTTTCACATTTTCACTATATTTTATAAAATGTCATTTTTTATGGAGTGTTTTTCGTTTCTCAATTTTCTCACATTTTCATTTTCATGTTATGTTGGTAATGCACTCTTAAAATTATTCAAAATAGAAATAATAGTTTTTTTTATTCGATTCAAATCTATTTCGAAAAGTATCTGAACCCAAACTTGATCTAAGAAAATCTAAAATTATTCAAAATTTTTCAAATTAAATCTAATTTCATCTTAATCTGACTTGCAAATTAATCCAAGTTATACTATGAATCTGGTTTGATCTGTAAGTTAAAATCTGACTTGCAAATTAATCTGAGTTCTATTCTGAATCTAGTTTGATCTGTAGGTTAACTCAAATTATTTTAAAAAAATTATTAAAATATCTAAAATTTATTTTGAAAATAAAATAATATTTTTTTATTTAAAAATTAAAATAATGAGTGACATGACCCAATCCAAATCGAAATTTAAAAATGATTCAAAAAAAATTTTCCACGTTGATTTGATGATCCGATTTAATTCATATATAATATAAAACAAAGTCAGTTTGAATTCAATCTTAAAAATAGAGATTTCAAAACTAATTCAATTTGAAAATAATTCAGCTCAAAATTAATATGACTCTATTCATTTATCACTTATAATCTAAAAGGAAGTTTAATTTCAGGTTGATCAAAAAAAAATTTTGAAAACACGTTGACCTTTTTTTAAAACATTTATAAACTTATGCCTGGAATAATTGCATTAGTAACAGTGGAAAAGAAATCTAAATTTATAGGTCCTTCAAATCTTAGCACTAAAACTATTCCTAGGATCCTTTTGAGTAGTGGATGCATCTAATCTAACCATTTAATTTAACGGTCCACAACATCTGCGATACAACACTTTCATATAGGAAAACAAAAGTAATTTGCAATAATGAAAATGATGGTTCATGCTGGAGCTAGTATAATATTTTTTTTTTCTGCAGATGCCAAAATGCCATTTGCCTTTATTATTATTATTATTATTATTATTATTATTATTATTATTATCAGGGTCCAAACTCTGAACAAAGTGGTAAATAATTAACTTAAAGAACGCCAAAAACAGTATTTGACCCCATTTTCAATTGTATAAAATTCTAAAGATAAATAATCAAAAGCAGCTCTTCCTTAATGACTATAGTTTTTCTGTTTCTAATCCTGATTACTTAGCATTAAAAACCCAAACAAGGTCACTTATTAGAATTAACATAAGCAATTTAAAATTTGTTATCAAGCAGCTTATTTTGAAAGTAGTTCTTCCATGGAGGAGACTTGAGAAGGGTATCATGTCGTTGGCCTCTTCCTTGCCCCCACCAATAAAAGAAGTTCTAAAGAAGAGATAAAAAGAGGGAAAGAGGGACCTCAGAATTTTTGCTGTATTAACCTTAGAAATTAAAATCATGTAATTTTTTTTATTTTTTTTTATGGAAGTGTTAAGCTTGCGCCCATCTTTAATTATTGGAATCCTAATATTGTGATGATTAAATCAGATCGTAAAATACTTAGATTTGGTTTTTATTGAATCTAGGTGTATCGAACAAAGGAAATGAATTTGATGTGTTCAACTGTGTATAATATAAAATTTGATATTACTTACTTTCAGAGTTCAAAATTTGAGTCTAACATTCAGAGATGATAAATATTTATAAACGAAATATATTTTTAAAATTCTTTAGAAAAAGACTTACCGTCAATATCAAAAAGAAAAATATTACTTGTTTGCCATATATGTCCTCAGTCCAAATAATTATATTCCCTTAAAAGAAATTGTAAACCATTATATGAAAACTTAATGTTGTAAACATAGGATTGAGTTTTTTTTTTTTTTTTTTACTTTTTTCAAAATTATTTATTTTTTTATTTAAAAAATTATTTAATTTTTAAATTTATTTCAAAAAAGACATATAACTTTAATGTCTTTTAAAGCCAAAAAATTAGTCGAAATCATTTAAAATAAAATATGACAATATCAAAATAGACTAACTTTCAAAAAAATTAAAAATTAACTATATAATCATCATAAAATAAATAAAAATTAAATGGTTTTTTAAAATAAAAAAAATAAGTGAATGACATTAATAAATATAAATATAAAATCAGGTAACCCTAAATGAAATTAACCCAAAAACACATCTAAAGGTGAAGAGAAGTGTATGTATTTTGTAAACCCATAAGTTTGAGAGATCTATGATCTTTCTAATCGATTTCTTCTCGTTTGTGCACGAATAAGCAAGACTAGTTTGCATCATCGATGATTTTACAGTTTACCATACAAAAACAACAAATTGGATCTATTGGCTCCATCGTCATGCTGATGCATCCATATATGTATTATGAGAAGGAATATAGAATTTCCTTATAAGTGGAGAGACGCTTCTTTTTTTTGTGACTAGGCATTCACATGTTTGTGATGATATGAGGAATTTGGAACCCTTTCCCATTTGTTATCTAAAGATGCACTACTTGAAGTTGTGACACAATTATTTTGTACTTCAATATTATGACACTCTTTTCATTCTTGCTCCTTTTTATTAAGCTTCATTGTGGGAAATACTTCTAATTATAGAAACTAACTTTTAGCTTAATACAAAGCTGTCATTTTTCTTAGCTACAATATACAATTGAGTTTTCCCTCTCAAAGTTCATTCTAGATTCTTCTGTCTACATGGTATTAAAGCCCTAAAAAGCACAAGTCATTATGCTTTCTCCGATCCTTGGTTGCTTATCACTTTTCGATGCCAAATTCTAGCTCACAACTGATACTTTATTCATCTCTTCTAGTTGTTTTTCATTTTCCTTTTACTCAATCATTGCTTTAACTCACAATGGGTGTTGTCGATCATGAATCATTAAAGAACTTAGCTGGAAATGGCAAAACTGAGCTATCAAAGGAATATAATCATCCTTATCACATTCAAAAGTTTGACAATCCAAGTATGAGCTTAGTTGCTACTGTGTTGATTGAAGGTGACTATAAATCTTGGAAGAGATCTATAAGAATTGCATTAGGTGCAAAATACAAATTAGGCTTCATTGATGGTTGTATTAAACCATCAGAAGAAAGTAGTGTGAATTTTGAGAAGTGGAAAAGAGTAGATCTCATTATCACTTCATGTTTACTTTTTCCAAGCAATTGTGGGATGAAATGGAGGAACATTTTGGAGAGAGTAATGGACCTATGATTTATCAACTTCAAAGGCAAATAGTTTCAATATCAAAAAGAAAATTTGTCAATTTTAGTTTACTATAGTCAGTTAAAATGATTTTGGGATGAGTTAATTATTGTTGATCCCATTCTTACTTATGATTGTGGGGGCAAGTAAGGATATCAATGATATGTTAATAAGGAATAGGCATATGCAATTTCTTATGGGTTTAAATGAAACTTATGATGTTGTTACGAATCCAATTCTGTTAATGGATCCATTACCATTTGTTAAAAAAACTTATCCAATGTTACTTAGAGTTGAATCATAGAGGCAAGTGTCTTCAATATCACTGATGTGACCACAAATACTGTTTTACTTGCTAGAGGATTATTTATTCTAACCAATCTTAGTAGGAAGGTTAAACATCCTTCTAAGCATTATAGTTATTACAAGAAGAATGGGCATGTTAAAGATGAGTGTTTCGTATTTAAATTAGAGATAATGTTCCCAATAAGGGAGCTGCTCAAGTTACTATTGTTGTGCTAAAAAATTGGAGGATACACCTCTTAACCTAGGAAAAATATGCTAAGTAAACTTGTTATAAATGAAGATTGGGGAGCCATGATTGACAATAATGTGCATCAAGAAATGTTGAATATGTTTCATGGCAAAGGTCCATCTATTATTTACAATCCAAATGCAGCAAATTTTGTTGTTAAGTTTTCATTCTTCAGATTTTGTGGGCTTGGATTTATGTAAAAAAAAACTCATAGATAATGGACACAAGAACCATAGACCGTATGACTCCCACCAAAACTTTGTTTAAAACACTTGAATAGTTACCTAAACCAATCCATATATGCCTTCTTGATCAAAATATCAACATTATTGCACATATAGGGGATGTCCCTTTATCAAAAGATTTTAAGCTTAAACAAGTCCTTTATACACTATATTTTTAGTTTAACTTACTATCAGTTACTAAATTCCTGCAAGCCTCCTCACTTATGCTTTCTTATTATAGTTTTGGATGTGTTTGAAAACTAATAGTATTGTTGTAGTTGGTCAGTTGATGGATGGACTATATCTAGTCAATTTTCATAGTTTGAGCCAAAATAGTATAGACATTTTCTTCATCATATGAATACTTCTTTGAATCATTCCACAAATTCCTCTATAAATACCATATTCTCTATTGATCAAATTAATAAAGAAATTCTCATTTTATTAATGCTTTTCATTTTGTTCCATGTCTGCAAGATTGGCATAGAAAATTAGGTGATACTTCTATTACCAAAATTAAGCATATCTCTAGTTTGCAGCATTTGAATTCTGAATCATTTTGAGTGTGATATTTGTCCTTTAGCAAAGCAAAGCAAACAACCATTTCTCGTTACTAATTTTAATACACTTAAACCTTTTGAATTAGTTCATATGGATGTTTGGGGTCCATATCATGTTACCTTGATTACTAGAGCAAAATATTTCTTAACCATTGTTGATGACTATTCTAAAGTTACATGCATTTATCTTATGTCACACAAAACACAAACTTTTACCATGATTTTTACCTTTGTTCAAATATTTAAGAATTAATTTCAAACTAAAGTTCTTTCTATGAGAATAGATAATGGCATTAAATTTGTCAATGATCAATGTACTTCTTTTTTCAATTAAATGGTATCTTCTACCAAAGGACATGTCCCTACACATCTCAGCAAAATGGTATTGTTGAGAGAAAGCATGGACACTTGCTTGATATTGATAGAGCCGTCAAATTTCAGTCTTCCCTACCTAAGCATTTTTTGTTTGAGTGCACTCTTCATGTAACACACATTATTAACAGAATTCCTATTGAACATATAAACTAGAATTCCCCTTCAGAATTGATATACAGTGAAGCACCTGATCTTATAATCTTAAAAAATTTGGTTGCTTATGTTACATTACCAATTTGCTCCTTTATAAAGACAAGTTTGATTCAAGA